>JANHGN010002752.1:0-11420 GCA_024605025.1 Megaceryle maxima
TATTTTGTTTCATTTTTTTGATGTTTTGTTTTTTCTGTTTTTTAGTTTTTTTTTGTTTTTGTTTTTTGTGGGGTTTTTTTTTGGTTTGGGGTTTTGTGGGGGGGGGGGGGGGGGTTGTTAGGTTTTTTTTTGTTGTTTTTTTATGTTGTTGTTTTGGTGTTTTGTTGTGTTGTTGGTTTGGGGGTTCTTTTTGTTTGATTCTTTGCTACCAAAAAAACCCAAAGAAAACATTTCTAAGCAAAAGCAACAGGCATCTGTTCTAAACTGTCTAAAAATTAGGAGAACTCCATCTCATTCTGCTACAAGGACCAAATTACAAAGACAACGTCACCTTCTGACTGTAAAATCCTAGTGGTAAGACTTCTGACTTAATTTACGTGATGCAGAGGTAGCAAAATGAAAGTGATGATGAATAGCCAACAGCTGTATTGGACTCTGCTATGTCTTTGGAAGCAATGCACAGAAATCTCAGTCCATTGTTACCTAAAAGCCTCTGCTACAAAATCCATTAGAGGGCATCACCCTAATGATAATGTCCTCTGATAGCTGGGCCAAAAAATTGGTGTATATTGCCTAATTTTTCTTTCTACTTTTTTGTGGGGCTTTTTCTTTGTTTTGTCTTTTTGTTTGTTTTTGTGTTTTGTTTTGGTTTTTTGTTAGCCTATTCTGTTAAGTATGCCTTGTACAGTTCTGACAAGGTCTAGGATTTCCAAAGAGCCTGGGAGTTCTTTGAGGTGCATCCCTACTCCATTCAATAACTGATTTTGTATTATAATGCTGCTATAATTTAGATAGGCATGAAAACAGACAGAAAAGCAGTAATAGATGTATTGTCCCATTAGTGCAACTGCTGCAATTACTAATTCACAAATATTGAAACTAGCACTGATTGAGATAAATGAATTTCTCATAATTTAATAATGCAAATCACACCAGCAGTGAAGACCTACAACCACTGGCAGTAAAGCAATGTAAGTTTTAGTACAGAAATGTAAAGTCAATAACATTATTTTTCTCTGCATTACATTAAATTATGTTGTTCAATACTTCTTTGTTTTATCTTTATTATTTTGCATTTCTTCTGCTATTTTATCTGTTCTTAAATCTTTGGGCCAAATTCCTCCAGCAGACAACCCAATTCAGTTAAAGCCATGAGTGGTTTTGTAGTTGAATGCCAAAGCAATTTCAGTGCTTTATTTTACTCATTCTGTATTCCCAGATGACATAATATCAATGTGAATTGGTGTCATTTAGTCATTCATCAACTTAGCTAAATTCAGTTTTCTTATTAAACAGAGACGTTGCTTCATATTGGAACATTGTGCAGTAACTGTTTCTTTTGAAAATATTTTAGTAAATTCTAATACATTTAAAACATGAGACAGATTAGTTTTATAGCCATCCATATGCGGCTAATGAAAATTAACAAATATTGAGAATAAAAGAATCAGTGTCTTTATAACCCATAGTTCTTAGCTGATAAAATACCTTATTTTGAACATTGTGTAAATGACCCTGGAAGTCCAAACTTCTACCAAGAAGCTTCATTAAAGTACATAAATTACTACAACTGTCAGAGATGGCATTAAGTATTCAATAAAAGTAGACTTAACACAATTAATAGCAATTAAAATTATACTTTTATGATGTCAGCTACCAGCACTGTAAAGACATAATTGCCTGCAAGGACTTCTCTACCATATTTATCCTCTAAAACTGTCCAATTTATATGAAAAATGCCAAAAACATATCCCAAATGGGTACCATTATCTTCTTGGATTTTTAAAAGTGATCTGTCTTTATCCAGCCTGTGCACATTAAGCTAATTTACTTTAATTAGTTTTTTCCTCATTGTCTTAATAGGCATGTTGATAAGGTTTTATTGGGGAGGGGGAAGGGGGGGGGGGGTTGTAGTTTGGGTTTTTTTTCTTTTCCTGACTACCGATGTTGAACTTCACTCATGAAATATCTTTTAAGAGACTATTACTCGGAATCCTGCATTTGGATTTTCCCTGTTCTTACTCTTTTTCTTCTTTTCAGTTGTCAGTTACAATCTTACTGAATGATATGATCTTTAATATTTTTCAGAAATGGAAAGCAACTGTGCTTTGGTTAATTAACTGGTAATTCAATAAGAACAAACAACATTTTTGTCTGTGCTGTGAAAAGGAAATTTGCTCTAGATGTAATAAATTAATTATGCAATTCTTAGAACAGTAACTTCTCTAACATCCATACAACAGAATATCCATGGAAAAAATGCCAGAGTTTTCAAGAGACGCTAAGAACAAAATACAAGGGCAAAATCAAGAGATTGGTGTGTGACTTTAAGGTCTAGGCTCAGCTTTCTAACTTAAATTCCTAAAGTTAAGTGCTTATGCTTCCCTATGTAATTGGGAGCCTTGTGTAATTGATAGTGAGTTGTAAGCTTCCAGTCTAAGTCTTTGGAATTGCCTTTGGAGATTAATAAATAATTTTGTTGATTGTGTAGAGTTTCTGGTCTTTCATCACTTAGCTACCTGAAGTTTAGGTGTGTAAAGTTTAACAGAAGAGCTTCCTCTCTATATTGTCTTTTGAAATAGTCTCTATTGATCGAATAAAGTTTGCAAAGGTATGTCCAGTGTTTGACAGCATTTCTACAGGTCTATTTTAGAATTCTATTTATGTTTACATTCTGTAAAATTTCCTTATACAAAAATGTGAGATGCCAAACCATTAGCATAGTTTTATCAGATTAGACTGTGATTTGCTCCTTACCTTTCCAAATACATTTGAGGTTCAGTATGAATGTTTTGCAATACACAAAAGACAAATTGGTATCTAATTTATTTTACTGGATTCAATTTTAAACCAGCTTTACCACACAGTCTAAAAATCAATAGCCCATAAAGATGCAGAATGCTCAGAATAAGATTACATACAAATTTATTAGAATGAATACTGTTTTGAAATTCGGCAATAGCTGTTCATGTATTCTTAGGTTGTACAGATACAGAGAGTTTTAAAAGTGTTTAGGGCTCTTTCAAAAGTAAAACTTTTTTGATAGAAATCCCTCAAAACCACAGAATTTAATGATGAATAAGTATTAAACAAATGATGAATAAATATTAAACAGTGCAGAATCATCCCCTGATTCAGCTGATTCATTTAAGAATAAGAAACTTAAACTTAATTTTGGACACCATTAAAATTACTTGAACTCACTTCCCATTCTTAAGCCTTTCCATGAATTTGAATAATGCTGGAAAATTTTATCAGGAAGCATAACTTATAGACAACTTTCAAAATAGTTAATAAGGACTTCATATATAAACTATGAAATTCCACTCGTGGAATGAAATTATGTTTAACATGCTTAGAATGTTCTGTTAACTGAAGTATTTGTCTGAAGCAAATGTAAAAGACCTACTACAGTTTTTAGGGGGTTGTTTTTGTTGTTGTTTGGTTTGTTTGTTTGGATTTGTTTGTTATGGTTTGGGGTTTTTTTGGTTGGTTCATTGATCTTTTGTTTTGGGTTTGTTTTGTTTTGCTTTTAACCTCTGTAGTAGTGTATTGGTGATTCATATTGCATTGTTGACTTAATTATTCATAATTCCTCCAGAATATTTCTTTCATCATGTCTATACCTCCTGCTAGAGGAAACAAGTTGATTATCTATAGGTTTCTAGACTGCTGATTACAAACCTACACAATAGGTATGTTTTTCAGTTGTTGGTTTTTACTTTGCTAGCCCAACTTGAACTTTACTAGACAAATTTTTCCTTTTTCTGGATAAAAAAAAAATATTTATATTAAGAAGATCCAATAACCTTTTGACTGGCATAACAAAATATAAATATTGAATCAGAAAGCATATTATGTTATATTAATAACAAAAATCAACAGAACTTTAACTCATTGTTTTCATGGCTGGACTTCTTTCTTCCAACTGAAATCAAAGGTGAAACATTATTAAATAGAAGGTGAAACAAGCTTATTAATAAAATTAGAGTAAGTTGGAAGAAAATGATCCTATATATCACATATGTACATGTGTTTCTGTGTATGTGTGTGTAAAAAAAAAAAAAGTTTCAATGCAGTATAAAATTCTGAGATTATCCTCTGTAACAAGTAAACTTTTGAAAATCTAGTCATAGGGTATTTCTCAATACAACTATTCCTTAGTGTAAGAGGCAAGAGGTTGTTTTAAAAAAAAAAAAAAGAGTGGGGGGGGGGAACAACACTGTAAGTATAGGAGTAACACAGTTCTATTTGAAAAATTCTGTTAAGGTCTAAGGTAGCACCAGGATATTGTGAACAAATGTACAGTTCTTTCCTGTAGAAGGTAAGATAAAGACCTGAATTTATGAATTTTTATTATGAATGATATCAGGCCAGAGAAATAAAATAGATGCTTGAATTTTTTTGGACAAATGTTTGGAACTTTATTAAGGTTTTACTTTTAAGGCAACCTTTTGAAAGGAAAGTAGCTTTGTAGAAACACTCAATGTAAACAGACTTCCTTGGAAGTTTAATGCATTACAACCCTGAGATTTGGAATTTGTAGTTCATCCTTGGTTTCTGCAAACACCCAAGGCTTAATCATTTTCTGGTCCAAAACCTAAACTCCAGACGAAACACACTCAGAGGGAGGAGCTGAGCTTCCATTAGTAAATTGTTCAGTTCAGACTTTCAATATGGTGAACTTCAATATGGTATCTGATTTTGCAAGAACATCTGTCCAAATCCATCATCAGTAGAAGTTACATAGGTCAAAGTGTAAAAACGGAGCAAGTATGTACAGCCATTTTCATTAAATAGATCATACTGAGAGTGTAGCTAGAAGCACAGCATCTGAACTTCTCTTAGAAGTTCTCACAAAAAAATTTTGTCTTTTACTTGTAACTTATGCAAATTACATACCAATTTTGTATTGCCTGTCTCTCAGTGATGTGATTTTTAATTAATTTAAACTTATGCATCTAGTATTTATCTAATAAAATCATATGTCATAATGTAATTGACAATTGCAAGTGATGACATTGAAAAATATATTAGCATTAGAAAATAAGTCTGGGGATTTACTTATGAAATCAAACGTATTCCAAGGGAAATGGCATAAGGAGCTGTAAGTATTCCATATGGTAAATTATTTTCTACATTACATTTAAATCTATCTCTAAAAGATCAGCTTTTTTGTACATTTATAATATCTGGCCTGTCTTTATCTTTTTAGTATTGTAAAATATTTTCTTTCAGTGATGATAAGATATCAAAAACTTACTTTCTGTGGCTTATGACACTAATGTTAATTAAGAAAGTTTTCAGAAAGATCAGTATAACTCTGGAAATCTGAGTCACTAGTGAGTGTATAACCAATGTGTATGTAAAAATGAGTTGAGAATTTATCTGTATTTGACCTCACACACATTTTTCCTATAGTAGTAACTGAAGTCTGGTAGAATCTAGCAAATACTTCTCAAATGAGTGCTCTATTTATATGAGTAAATAGGTACTGAGACATTGATGACATCAGAGGTGGTTATTTTGCACTGTAATACTAGGAAATCTGTATAATTCACAGTATGTAAGAAGCTTCAGGGTAAAACAGGGAACTAAAATCATGTCTTAAGAGTGAAAATTTATTAGCCTTTACTGTTCTATTAGCTTTTATAGTGTTATATCAGGGTCTATGGTCATCTTGAAGTCAACTGATACAACATTTTTCTCAGTTGTTGCCAGATATTTAGCTTCCAGTTCCTAACAAATACTTATATCTTGCATTACCTATTTTTAAATTTCATCCCATTTCTATTGTATCTGTCCTCAAGGTCATCCATTGCTTCCTGTATGATATAACAGTCCTTTTCTGTATTGAAGCACCTCTGCTTACATTGTGTCATCAATAAATTTTATCAGCATGCTCCTACTATTTTTCCTGCCAAGACATCTAATGAAAACATTAAATCACATAACTGAAAAATCAGGCTCTGAGAAACCTCTCTATGTCTGGCTTTCACCAATTCCAGCAGGTATCTCACCTTCAGACAATTTCTTGCCTATCTAACCTCTATTATCTTCAGCTCAGTTAATGTGGCAGTCCATCAGTTTACTAATGGTGATAGATGAGAGCTACTGTATTTCCTATTTCCAGAAAAAAAACATGGGTATTTTATTAGAGAGGAACCAAGTTAGTGTACCATGTTTTATTTTTGATGCATAAGATAGGAACACTTTTAGCCAAACAAGTAGGAGACATCTAAAGAAAGAGTACAAGAAACATTTCTGGGCAATTCTTCCTTGTGTACAACCTCTCACCACTTGGAAGTCAGTGGCTTGAAGTCTTTTTATGTCAGAGGTCATATTTGGGTAGTTACATTTAATAGATATCAATGAATCCACGAAGCCTTCTGAATTACTCATGCTTTATCACTGCAGAATCACTGCTTTATCACTGCAGATGGTGACTTGCACAATTTATGTTTTGGTTTTTTTTTCTTAGGAAATGTTTATGTGCATTTGTTAGAATTTCTCTTGTGATAGTTGAAAAATCCCTATTCTACTGTCATAGTAATGAGAATTCCCTAGATATCATTATGTGGGCCTTTATCTTTTCCTTCTTCAAATTCTCTTCCACTGTCTTCCAGTATGGAATGACTTTAAAATGTCTCTGTATTCTTCCTGCCTTTTCTGCCTGTTTCCTAGGTCTGATGCATTTTTTTGAGATGCAGTGATCAGAAACTCAGTGTTCAACATGAATATACAGTGGATGGATTTATGGCATTAAAAAAGTTTCCTGCTGTGCTTTTTTTCCTAATAAAGTCTAATGTTCTAATGCTGCTTTTTTGACTGAGGATAGAAGCTGGTGCTTTTATAGAACTAGTCACAATGGTTCCCAGATTCTCTTTCTAAGCAGAATTTAGAATCCACCATTTTGAATGTATAGAAAGGGGCATTTATTCCCACACAGATTGTGTTGTTCTTATTGAGATTTCACTCATTCTCCTTCTGTGTACCATTCATTTTTCAAGAAAATAACTCTCTCTGATGAAGTGGCTCATCAGAGATGACTGCTGAATTATGCATTCCTGGAGAAATCCTCCAAATTTTTTTTTTTTAATAAAGGAGGTCACATTACACTAGTGATGCACCTTTTAAAGCACCCTTAATTATCAATGTTGTGTTGAGACACAACAAATTACAGTGATGTAAAATTGCAGCCCTGACACTGCAATGCTATGCAATTGCCACAGAATAAGTAATCTTTACTCGCTTGCTCTTTATGAGAGGTAGATCATATCTTTAAAAATCATCATGATAAGGAAGAACATATATAGACTTGGAGCCCAGATAGTTACATGTAATATTTCCAGAATATTATGTAGCTGAATGAAAACTTGCATACAAAATAAAGAGCAATAAAACTAAGTTGTCTTCATTTCTATCCTTCAGTTTCTGTTCATGTTGTTTCCTAGTGTCATCTACTTTCTAAGTACTAGTTTTCAGTTTGCAAGTGCTGTGGAGCATACATGTGCTTTTCATAGGTTTTAAATTTGGTGGAGTTGTGACATTTTCAGGAGTTCTCAGCTAGTCCTGCATATTACTTTATAGAGTATCTAATCAGCTAATTCGGATTAGTAGAAAAACTTTCATTAATGTTAATGGAGAATCAAATTTATAATGTATATAAAGTTATGCTATCTTTCAGCATTAAAAATGCAATGAAATTAAATGCCATGTCATTTATGCCATGGCACAACAATTCTATTCTTTTGAAGATGCCACAAATCCAAATGCACATAAAAGAACCATACAGAAATCAAGCTTCATTTCTTCTATTTTTTAAATAAGACTAAAAAGTAAAGATTAGAAAATCTGCAAGATTTAATTATCTACCTTGAGTTGCAAAAAATCTTATCTGTAAGAAGAGAAATATAAGGTATAGAAGATCTTTTGATGGGACTTCACTGTATCTACTATAATTAGTTCAGAGTTAACTTTGTTGTAGGACAGAGACTGCCTCCTTGACTGTAATTGTTTTGTTAGCAATATATATTCTGTATACCTTAGTGCACAGACACCTCTATTAGGTTTCTAATTCTGTAATGTGCACATAAGAGACCTTATCTAAAAATCCTTTGAAACATCATTAATATTTTCCCACATTCCAGGTGAACTCCTTGATTCTTGCCTGTATTAGTTGAGTCTGCATTGAAAAAAGTTAATCAGATTTTTCAGAATAGACATGTTTTCCACTGACACAAATACTATGTATTGCTGCTCTTTTCTGTTGGTATTTTATCCATAATGATGTATACATCTCTAGGATAAGAAGAAAAGTATGTATTTGCTATTAGGAGAATAGAAAAATCTGCCAGTACAAATCATATTTCAAAAGCATTAGTACTTTGGGGTAAACAATGAAAGCTGGTCTTTGGCATTTCTGTCCCTGCAAACTGCAGGAGGAAGGTGAAGACTCCAGTCTACCTAATGTGGCAGTTACTGTTGATTTTTGCATGTAATGTTGCTTTCTGAAGAATCACACACGTGCATAACTTGCAGTTGGTTTGCTCTAATTATCATAGATCATCTTCATGATTTGCCACTTGCAACCTAATATATTATGATAGTTGAAGTAATATGTTCTGATTATAATTGGTTGCCCAGTATTGATATGGGTAATGGATCTCTCCTGTGAAATACAAACAGTAACTAGATGCACAGCATGCAGGTGAGTTAAGTACCCACACTACTCAGGAATCAGCAGGTAATCTTCATGGCTTAGTCTCCAGACATATATTTTCTGGAAGCTCAGCACATCTCTAATTGCAATTATATTTTGTGTCCATCTTATCTCAGATCTTAGAAAAGGAGGTTTTGTGTATAAATATTTAAAGTATGAAAGTAAAATGCAATACCAAGCACTTTTCTAGAGACTTGGAGAAATATAGCTGGCATAGATCTTTTTGCAGAATTCCCATTTATATTAGTAGAGTTGGTCTCAAGGATAATTCACATTCCAAAGATGAAAATAAAATCTTTAAAATAGAAACTGGGAGCTACATTTTGACATGGCAAGTCTTCATATTACATGTTTAGTTTAGTGTAGTCAATACCATTAATAAATCAGTGGATTGACTGAATTCTGAAAGGATTGTAGCACTCACACAATAAATTGATTTTTGTGTTCTCCATGTGAACATAGAAACACCATAGTTAAGTGCACGGTTGGTGTCATATTGACTTTTTTCCCTGATATTTAGTCACTGTGTGTTCAAGGTTGACAAGGGCAATTATATCCCACTGGTGTCTATCAGTAACCATATTTATCTATGGCACTGTTTTTCCCAAAACACTTCCTGTATTTTAAGGCCTACCCTCTTTTATATGCTCTATTCAAAACTTCCAAAATAAGCTGGAGACAAAATTTCAATTCTCTCAAAGTACTATTAAAGAGATTGATAAAAAAGAAATATGCTTGAGGCAAATGTTTGTGGATCAGCATAAGCTTTTTAAGTATTTCACTTGGTTTCTTTCAGTAAATCCAGTTATAGGTGTTGAAGAGCAAACCGTCAAAACCTTTAAAGGCTTAGCCCCTCTTTTCTCATCCTTACTGTTTTACACCTTTCTAAAAAGACTTCAAAAATAAAAGATGTGCAAAGAACATTACATCCCAAAACACACATGGGTTTAGCCTAGGGTGATTAGTTTTAGTGAACAAGGACTCATTTTGACTTTCCGTATTTCAGCTTAGACTTGGATATTACTTTTGTGGCATCCATTGCAAGAAATCTTTGACAAGAATTAATTTTATTCCATTTTTATTTATTTGAGGCTTTTATGCTGCCTCTAAAACAGATAAGACACAGCAGTTCTCATTGAATTTTCTGCTCTAATTACAACTTACCTAATACCAACCTGATCACCTACCAGAAAGTGATTATATTTCTGCATAACTTGCAGAGTTGGTGGAAATACTATGGCACCATACAAATTAAATGGTTTGAAGGAAATTTGCAGTTCATTACAATTTCTCAGTACAATAGAAATAGGAAAGTAGATCACAGAATTAGAGGATGTCAGGGGCTGGAAGGCACCTCAAAAGATCATCCAGTCCAACCCCCCTGCCAGAGCAGTATCACCTGTATCACACAGATAAATCACACAGGTAAGTCACGCAGATATCACATAGATAAATTGTAACAGAGAAATGAAACAACTTGGGATTTTTGAGCTGAAGGAGATAGCTTCACATGTTAGAATATCATTTAAGAGTCTGAATTAACTACTACATGTTCATATGTTCGATTTAAACAGGGGAACTGGTGAAATCTATGTACCCTTTTCAATGATGTTGGCAGCTATTTTCCTTCCGTTAAAAAAAATTCCAGTAGGTATTTCACAATCAAAGTGCAGTTTGGTTTTCTGTTTGGTTTTGATAGTGGACTTTGTGTGGGATAAAGTGCTGTGAAATTGGAAAAAGTCACATGCTATGGGTGAACATGCATTTGAAAAAAAGAAGTTTTTTGTTCACAAGATCCAGTAGTTAGAGCATGAAAATCATACTTACAAATAGTTTAAGCAATGCCAGTTTTATGAAATGGAAGACACTGTGCTCTAATTATTACACATATTTTTAACATATGTTCTGCATTTTATCACAGACACACCTGTTCTTTAATGTTACTTTATGCTGTGTTACTTTTCCTATGATACCAATTATTTTAAGCATGTATGACAGGTAACTGGCATCTTTATAGCTGTGAGGTTGCAACTCAGCAGGTTTTACCAGTAATACCGTGAATGTGAAAATAATATGTTAAGAATCTGCTCTATGGAAAAGGGTATTATAGACATAGAAAATGCACTAAATAACCTTTGATTAAAAAAGCCAAACAGTCACTCATGAGCTGAATTACATAGTTTCTAAGTAAAGACATTTTAAGATTAAAATGTTGCATATTGCAAGGCTGCCTTTCAAAATTGTTGTTCATATTTACTGTCAGGAGCTCTAGTGGAAGCACGTCACTGTTAATAAGCAAATAAATTAACAGCATGTTGAGGTTCTGTAGATACCCTATAGACTGTAATGAAATAAAATTCCTATTGCAATTAAATAAAAATAAAACATGCTTATGTAGAAAGAGGCAAAGCTTTATTACTAATACACAGTTAAGTTCTACTGTGACAAGGTTATAAAATATATCCATATTGTAAAATACATATACACACATTTATTATTACATATACTGTCTTGTCACACAACCAAAATTGAACAATTTTCTACAGAACAGCTTTAGATATGTAGGTATGTATAATCAAAGATAGATAAATAAATTATGTAGGTATATACAAATAGATATATATGTAATTAGTTATACGTAAAACTAGTATTTTATGTATATTTTTCTATGCAAACTATTATAGTTCTATACTTTTAT
>JANHGN010002753.1:0-23211 GCA_024605025.1 Megaceryle maxima
AGATTGCCCATAGAGGTTGTGGATGCTGCCTCCCTGGAGGTGTTTAAGACCAGGTTGGATGAGGCCTTAAGCAACCTGGTCTATTTGAGAGGCGTCCCTGCCCATGTTGGGGAGAATGGGTTAGATGAACTCTAAGGTCCCTTCCAACCTAAGCCATTCTATGATTTTGTGAAGATAGGAATCTAATTTAATATTCAGGTACTATTCACAGAGCCCAGTGGAGCAATTTTTATTGCCGTTGCTACTAGAAATACCCATTTATTATTATCTCTCACCTTTCTGCTTAGCTGAGAACTTTGCAATAAATCCTTTTGGCAAAATGGGAGAAGAATATGATGAAGTAGCTTCTTTAAAAATACAAAGAAAAGTGACCTCACACCAGCTGCAAGTCAGTGAAAAGGAAACAAATTATTGTTCCAGTTACTGAATCCCCAAGAAGATTTCTAATGAAATCTTTGTTCATGTGAGAATCTTTTTCAGGAAACATTTTTTATGATGTCATATCCCCTGTTACTGGATCTGATCTTTGTTTTTAAGTTTTCAACTGCTGAGTTATAGTCTTTGGAACATTTCTTTTTCAGTCCAAATCCAGGATATTTATGCTAACTATTCATTTATACTGCATATACTATATTTTTTTCCCCAGGAGGTGGTTGAGTCACCATCCCTGGATGTGTTTACAAGCCATATAGATGTGGTGCTTTGGGATACAACTTAGTGGTGGACTTGGTAGAATAGGGTTAATGGTTGGACTTGATGACCTTAAAGGTCTTTTCCAGCTCAGAAGATTCTATCATTCTATGATCTAGTTCCCAGCCCAGATAATTCTATGATTAAAAATACAGAGTTTCATTTTTATGAATTCATGGTGCTTTCTCATCAGAAGACCATCTTCACTGCATATGTCAGTAATTTAGGTCACATTTAAGCACCTATGAATATTAAATACCCACTGTTTGTGTTCATTTGCATTTCTCTTTATGTATGGGTCTATGTCTAATTAGAAAAATAACCATCAGGTTTCCTATCGTATGATGTAAATCTGAAATATCCTTATAGACAAATGGAGCCTTGAGGGAAAAATGTGAATAGTTTATTAAAAATAAAAAATCACGGTAGTACAAAAGCTGATTAACAACAGCCATGTCCCTGAAGATTCTGCTCTCTACAATGCCAGTATTAAGCTCCTCCAAGAAGTGTGGAAAGCAATTCTTTTAACAAGTGAAAACTACCCGAGTAAAGGTATAGCTGTGTAAGATTCATGCATTTCAAAGGCAATTTTTTACTGCAAAAACTTACCACATTCCTACTAAAAGGTTACTAATTTCAAATCCTTCCTAGTGCTTACATTTTTAAAATTTGCTACACTTCTCTCTCCTTTCCTGATTGGCAGTTAATTTTCTATGGGTTTTTGGTATTTTCATGTATTTTACATTCACAATCATCTTTTTGTTTTAAAGAAGTACCTATTAATGTGTTGTGATTTAGACAGTAGCAAACAAATTGATTTTTTTTAGGCGAGCTACAGGAATTAGCTGTGCCTTTGGCCTCAAGAGTAGGCAGACCACTGTAATTTCAACACCAGAAAGACTGAAGACTTACTTTGCAGATTCATATGTAGTATTACAGCAGTGCTGGTGATGGAGTTGACCTTTGCTTACCAGCTATTAAATATGCAAATATTTTATAAACCTACTATAGAGAAGAGTTCAAAGCTACAATTTTTCCTGTCATATCTATGCTTCAAACATTTTAACAGATTTTACATTAATAGGTATTATTAGTTACTTTTGAACCTTCATCTGTATTGATTAATATTATATTAAACCATGGATAATGGGAAATGCTGCCAGAACAGGAATTTAACTTAAAACCAAAGATGGCCTAAGATTACAGATTCTCAGAACAAGAGAAAGCACAGCAGTATTAAGAGAAAATGGTAGTTTGTCAGTGCTTAACCTTTTCATGACTATGTCAGTTAAAAAGAAAAATATTGTGATGTTACTGGACTAACTGTAATAGTCCCAGTGACTAAAAATATGATTGTGTTTATTTTTCACTTTGTTCAGGGACCTGAAAAACTTGACTCTTTCTTCTTGAAAGAAGATAGATTTAAATTTAAGGGAGACAGACTTCCTTTTCTGTCAAACATAAATACGCAAAACCTTTGTGAAGATAGATTTAGGTTGTTACTCTATGAACAGTCTTGCTTAATGTCATCTTCCCAGGGAAGTGGGACAATAATGAATTGCATTTGTAAGCCAAGTGGAAGCCATAACCATACACAAGATTGTTCTTTCCTAAAATGAATTTATACTTGATTATACAACAAATGATAGAAAACCAATGAAGATACAAGATGCAAAATCTTTCAGAACTTTCTTCTTATTATAGTCTTTCCAAAAATCTATCTTCAACTTTCACCCTTTTCATAAGATTGAATAAAATGCAAGTTATTTTACAAAATAATAGTAGTAAAAAAAGAGTCAGAATGGGAATTTTAGTAAAACATAGAGTAAAAGGGAGTAACTAATCTTGATTTGTGTAGTAATTCTCCTAACTTTTGTCTTTTGTAGATCTGCCTGAATTAAAAGATATGTAAGCAAATTTGGATTTACTGTAGAATTAATGCATGCAAGAGGCTGACTTCTAACAAGTCAGCAATTAAAACCCATGGATATGTAATATTAGTCGTGGGAAAAGCAGTATTGGTAGTTTTGAGGTATTATGCATCAACACTTCTTTTATGAGTGATCAAGTGTATTTTCCTCATCATTGCCTTTAAAACCTTTCCTTGAACAACGTAGTCTAGAAAGGAAAGGAGATATGTATTGCTTCTTCTTCACTGTACTATTATGAGTGAGTATGTTGTTGATAAACAGAAAAAACCCACAATTCAACGTGTGAAGATTTCTTCTGGTTTATATTTTGTGGCAAAATTGCATTTATGCATTTTCAGTGGAAATGATGAAATATTTGGAAAGCTTATTCCAAACGTTCTCAAGTTCTGAAAAACTTGGGTAATTTGAAGAAATATTGCAATTATTTCACAGAGACAGATTTTCATATTTTGAGAGGAAGCTCTTCAGATAATCTGTCAGTAGCTTATTATGTATTCCTCTTATAGAACATGTAGATTTTATTCACATTCTTTCAGAAAGCCTGCTGCCATTATTATTTTCCAGGAAACATAAATCTGAAATTTCTTCAGAGTTAAAGACAATTTAAATTAACATTTTTAATGCTTGTAAGCTAGGGTCATCTTCTTCCTTGTAGCTGTTGTTTGCTTTAGGAGGAATTTCTCACATAATAAATCAAGGATGAATATCCAATATCATGCAGAGATAGCAGGAGGCAGTCATGATAGCTGAAGGTGTTGACACATGCCCATCTATACACAGGTTTGAGAGAACCTTGAGTCAAAGGCCACTATGTTCAATTGAGCAATTATAGGTAGAATCTTGGCCTCGTGGACACTGGTAACAAAATTTCTATTATCTTCAGTAGAAATGAATGCTCAGTATCATTATTTAGGCTGTGGCATATTACAGATGTGGCCACTTTAAGATGCGCTGTGCCCAGAAGGATTGATACTGCACCATGTCACCACACATTTCTGCTACCTTTTATGTTTAAGTACAGTTGAATGCTCAGACATGTGGTGAGATGGACTGAGCATAAACATTTACAAAACAAAGTTTTGTTTAGTTGCATCAGGCTCTTCCCATGAGAGATGTGATTGACTAGAAAGAATACAAGAGTATGTCACTGGGGCTATTTTGGCACCAGCATGGCTGAGGCTGGCTTTAAGTCCTTAACAAAACTCAAAAGAGCTGCAGTGCATGTACTGGATGATTACACGTGAATAACTGTTAATTAGGTCACTGTGTTTCCTTAAACTTAGTGAGTGTTTGAATATACAAATTCCCCAGCATCCTGCAATATATTATTCAAACATACTGGGCTGGGATAGACATTGGCATGTGCTGCAGTGAAAACAAGTCACAGTTTTCATTTCACCTCCCTTTAAAATCAGCAAAAAGTTGACCCATCATACTCATTTTCTTCTATGCTAAGGGATTTTGAGGAATATTTTGGTTTGCACTTAAAAAAGAATGTTTTAATGTGAGAGCAGAGCATGTCTGTAGCCATTCACATACCCTCCAAGCTCAATTATTCTTTTAGTTAAAGGACGTATTTTGGTTTTATTGCACCTTTAAATAATCTCCCATATTTTGTTTGTTCATTTGTTTTCGGTTTTTTTGGGTTTTTGTTTTCCTTATGTCACATTTCTGCAAATTAATATAGTGATTTTAACATATATCTCATATACCTTCCTTACTGAAGTTACATTCTCTAAACTAATGTAATAACTTTTATTGCATACAGGATTGTGATTTTCACCTTGTTCCACTGTCAATTTGCTGTGTTACCTCCTCTGAACTGTCTGAAATAGCCCAAGCAAAAACTAGTGAAACAATATGGAAGACCATATAGGAGGTTTAATTAAGATAACGTGGCATGCAGTGTGATAGCAGCTGGTTTTAAGGACATGTGCTTCCACTCCTTAGAACCTCATATATTTACATTCTTAAGTCCTAACATCTGTGCATTTCCATTACTCAAAGTACAAAGTACAGTAATGGAAAGAGTATATAAAGCAATGGAATAGGTAATACCTGGAGCTGGTGGACACAGGAGAATGGTTAGTGTCAAGTGATTTTCTATTAAGTTGAAAGACAGCTTTATTTATTTTTTCTGATTGATAGCTAATAGATGGAAGAAGCTTTGCTATTCCCTAATGATGCTCAAGGTATTACAGAACAAAGTTCTGTAATAACTCACAGTATCTCAGACTTCATCCCAATGACACAGGAATGGAAGAAGTAAGCATCAGGCTGTGTTTAGTTTCTTCAGCTCATGTGGGGTTCCTCTGTAGCTGAGAGTCTGGCACACTTTCTTATCTGTGCCTCAGCAGCCTTCACAGGTATTTAAAAGCTTCACAGGGAGAGTAGTTATCATTCTATTTCTCCACAAGAAAAAGGATCTGAAGAAGTTTCAGTGGTATATTTCTACATGAATGGAATACCCTACTTTACAAATTGAGAATATTTTCATAGTTTCACTATGCTTTTTTCTTCTGGTATTATTAGAATACATTTTGACTTCTGTTTGTTATGTCTGATGCCTTCATATATGCAGATTTATTTTCTTATTATTCTTGGCAGAGACGGTAGTTCTGTCTGCTGTCCTCTCATATTGCTGCAGTTTTCTGAGTTTTACTATTGACTGCAACCATAACATCACTATAAATGCCTAGCACCTTACCTCTGATTTTTTTACTGTATAAAGAATTGAAAAAAATTGTTTAAAATTGGGAAAACACTGTATTTTGAATCATTTCAACTTTATTCTTTCCCAGAGCTTCCTTAACCCACTGTATTCTTCTTTAATTGAAAGAGTGCTAAGAGTGTTTGATTCCTTTTCTTTCTACTATTTTTAAAGAGTATTTCTAATTAAGGAAGTTTAAAATATAAATTATTAATTAAAATGTCCTGAGGGGAGTTGGGGGTGGATAAATACTGTATGGAGGTGTTTCCATAGAACAAGAACACCTGAATCATGGTTTGTGCTCTTTTGAGCAGGTTCTGACCAAAGGGAAGGTGGGAATCAAAAAAACACAAGATGATTTTCTCATTCTCACAAAATCCTTGAATATCTGTTCTGTCCTTCCCAAAGGAGTGGAGGGAACAGTTTCCTTCACAGTGCATAAACATAACGAAATAACTGGGGTAAAGCTTGTTTGCCATCTCCCACTGATACATGCACAAGGACAAGGACACTAGATGGATTCTTGTACTGCACAGGAGACAGCGTATCAGAGCAGCTGTGCCTGCCACAGGAGCTCCTGCACATTGATGGACAATTTCTAGCACAAACTTCAAATTTTGAATAAAATGAGCAGATATTTAGCCAACTACTAGTGCTTCCCATAACTTTCTGCCATACTGGTAGGTTTGTTGCCTATACCTGGAGCAATTGTTTTACCACTTTTTTAATAACACCTTCATTCTTGCTGTCCCTATGAGACATGATGTCCTCCCTCGAGGTCACATACCTCTTTACTCTCCACAGTCCAAGGGAATGTGCCTTAGGCCTTGCCAGCATTTGCAAATTTAGTGTTTGTAATTTCAACAATGCTGTAATAAGTGTAACAACAGGACTGACATCTGCAGAGACAAGGTTCATCATAGGTCTTTAGCACAACCAAGAAATTTCTGAAACATGGGGCTCTAGCTCTGCTATTCACACATTGGCATATTGTTGCTATGCTGCTGTTGCTGCCGTAAGATGGATATTATTGCTTCTTGGTAAATTGGCATAAGTGACTTCCCCCCATCCCCCTCCCCTCTGCTGCCAACAGATGGAATAACAGTCTTCCTGTACTCAGTAAGAGATAGGGGAATTAGTAGAAGTCATCTAGCTGTGCCATCAGGGAGTGTGCTGTTGATACTTGAACTAGAGCATCAGTATTTTTACTGTGCTGAGTTTGTAACTAGCACTTCTTTTGCCAGCGGCTGTTTTTGTGTTAGTTGCTGAAATTTTAAATTCCTTCCATCCGCTCAGTTTCCTGGAGCAGTGGTAGAAGTTTTCACAGACTGCTGAGATGCCTGCCAGATCCTTGCAGAGCTGATAAACTTTTCATTGGTGTCTTGGAAGTTTCACCTTCATTGATATGTGGAAATGTTCTAGAGGATGAAATACTGGGCTATATCATGGGTGAAAATTTAAAATTCTACATGGTCTTTACAGTTTATAATGTCTAAATAGAATTTGGAAGCGAAAGACAGTACTTGAGCCCAGCACCTGAAGACAATCTAATCCTTTGAACCTGCAAACACATATGAATTGATGTTGTCCTACTGGACTTCCTTGCTGGTTGAATTCAGGCTACTTGTGAGCATAAAGGTTCTTGTACAGGTTACTGCTTGTAGGGTTTGAGCATCATTGCAGCATACAGGTTTTCATTTGTGCATAATATAGAGCCAGGACATAAACTAAGTAATTTTAATGGTTTTATTTTGTTTTTTTGCTTTAAGTTTGTGACTTCCAGGCAATTCTGAACATGATTTATAGTTGCAGCTATGTCAGTGGAAGTTAAAAGAATTTAATGCCCTCGTTTGTTCTCACATAAGTCAGATTTTATGTGATGTGAGATCTGTAATGATGCTGCACATTAAAATGGAAGTGCAAGGAGATTCCTTGGGATGCAATTCCTCTACAGCTCACTACCTCTGATTGATTTGAAAGGCTGCTTTACACTTTATAAATGGATTTTGACCACAGCAACAATGTGTTGTCTGCTACTAAAAGCTGCATTGCCTGCATGGTGACAGCTTTTTCACTTGCCAGAACAATGACCTTGGGTATGAATCTCTATGTCAGCCTATTACAAGATTATAACATGCAGTACTGAAATAGCAGAAGCTGAGTTTCTTATTAATAAGTCCTTTGAGTAATACAGGATAGAGGAGTGAACTCAGCTATTCTTAATGGTCAGACCAAGAAGAATGATAAAAGACAGAGAGGGCTGAATGATCACTGAGGAAATCAGGCATAAAAACAGGGGAAGGAAAGCATGGGTTAATGAAAGGCAGATTCTGCTTGACTAACACGTTCTCCTTCCATGACAAAGTGACCCACATAGTGGATGAGGGAAAGGCTGTGGATGTTGTCTACCTTGTCTTTAGTAAAGCTTTTGATGCTGTTTCCCAGAAAATACTCCTAGAGAAAACTGGCTGCTCATGGTTTGGATGGGCATACTCTTCACTGGAAAAAAAAATGGCTGCATGGCTGGGCCCAGATAATGGTGGTGAATGGAGTTAAATCCAGTCGGAGGCCAGTTCCCCAGGGCTCAACACTGGGTCCAGTTCTGTTTAATATCTTTATCAACAATATGGACTAGAGGATCAAGGGCACCCTCAGTAAGATTGCAGATGACACCAAGTTAGGTGGTTGTGTTGATCTCCTTAAGGATTTACTGAAATTTCTGGGTGGGATGGATGGCTTGATGGGCTGAGGCCAATTGTATGAGGTTCAACAAGGCCAAGTGCTGGATCCTACACTTGAACCACAACAACCCCAGGGCAAAGCTACAGGCTTGAGTAAGAGTGGCTGGAAAGCTGCCTAGCAGAAAAGGACTTGGGGTTACTGATTGACAGTCAGATGAATACGAGCTAGCAGTGTGCCCAGGTGGCCAAGAAGGCCTGACTTGTATAAGAAATATGGACTATGGAAGTGATCATCCCCCTGTATTTGACACTGGTGAGGCCACATCTCAAATACTCAGTTCAGCTTTGGCCTTCACTACAAGAAGGACTTTGAGATTGCTGGAGGATATCCAAAGAAGGGCAACAAAGCTGGTGAAGGGTCTACATAACAATTCTTATGAGGAGTGGCTGAGGGAACTGGGGTTATTTAGCCTGGAGAAAGGGAGGCTGAAGGAGAGCTTACTGATCTCTACAACTACCTGAAAGGAGGTTACAGTGAGGACAAGAGGAAATGACCTCAAGCTGCACCAGGTGAGGTTCAGGTGGAACATTAGAAATAAATTCTTCACCAAAAGGGTTGTAAAACACTAGAATAGGCTGCTTAGGGAAGTGGTGGAGTAACTGTACCTGGAGGTATTTAAAAGACATGTTGATGTGGTGCTTAGGTTTAGTAGTGACCTGACAGTGGTGAGTTAAGGTTTGGGCTCGATGATATTAACAGTCCCTTCCAACCAAAATCATTCTATGATTCAGTGATTCTATATTCTTTTGGATGGGTACCTCTCTAGTTAGAACTCATTCACAATTCATAGCAAGACTTCTCTCATAAAATGCTGTGAAAACATAGACTTTTCACCAAATGTCTATATTTTGGTAATAGTATAAACATTACACACAAAATCACAGAATCTTAGGGGTTGGAAGGGACCTCAAAAGATCATCTAGTCCAACCCCCCTGCCAGAGCAGGATCACCTAGATCACACAGGAACATGCCCAGGTGGGTTTTGAATGTTTGAAGAGAAAGAGACTCCACAACCTCCCTGGGCAGCCTGTTCCAGTGCTGTCACCCTCACTGTGAAAAAGTTTCTCCTTACATTTACATGGAGACTCCTATGTTCCAGCTTACACCCATTGCTCCTTGTCCTATCATTGGATGTCACTGAGAAGAGCCTGGCTCTATCATCCTGACACTCATCCTATCTATATTTATAAATATTAATGAGCTCACCCCTCAGTCTCCTCTTCTCCAGGCTAAAGAGACCCAGCTCATCAGCCTGTCATCATAAGGGAGATGTTCTACTCCTTTAATCATTTATGTGGCTCTACGCTGGACTTTTTTGAGCAGTTCCCTGTCCTTCCTGAACTAAGCGGCCCAGAACTGGACAGTATATTCCAGATGCGGCCTCACGAGGGCAGAGGGGGAGGAGAACCTCTCTTGACCTACTAACCACACCCTTTCTAATACAACCCGGGATGCCATTGTATAGGGGCAGGAAAATACACAGAAACAAACAATTCCATGTTGTAAAGAAGAAGTCAAAAATACCTTGGCAGTGACAAGTTTGACATTTAGTGCCTCAGATTTCCTTGACAGCATTTAAATTGAACTGGACTAAAATCAAATCACTTCTATCAGTACCCTGCTCTAACCTTTGGTTAAGCTGATAATTTTCAGTTTGTTAAAATGTTTTATCTATATCAAAACTGCATCACTCCTTGGCACATTTTTGTGACTTGTGAATAAGACCCTACCCAGCATCATTTTCTTGCAGTTGTAAAAGATTAATTCCATTATCTCTTTATGAGCCACTTGGTGCTGTCAGTTGCCTAGTGTAGAAATGTTGCCTAGTGTAGAAATGCAAAACACTTCTTCTGAGAAGTGTGATTTATTAGATTATTATCCAAACAGAATGCCATTTCAATAGTGCCAAATGTACACCATTCAAGAGAAACGGACACTGACAGGGAAAAGTTCTTCACCACTACAGTCAAGCTCTGTGAATCTATGGTCTGTGAAGTTGCATTTAATTCAATTCCAAAATCTCCCTTCCACGTAGTCCAAGAAATATCTGCTTGTGCAAATTCCTTTTGCTCAGTGTTGTCACTTGTGACATATTTGTCAATACCCGATGGACACACTGATTCACAAAATAATGTCTGAAGGACAGAAAAAAAATTATTCATAAGACTTTTCCACAGCAATCTCTCCTACATTCTATGACATGCTATAGTTTCTTCTGTGTCTTTAGAAGTTGTAGTATATATTAAAAAAGAAATTTTGATTATTATTTTTTTTTTAAATTCATGTGAAAGTCAAGAGAGTTTTTCAGTGAATTTGTTATAAATATAATAACAGTAGAGAATGATCCTTGTTGTATCTAATATTTTCTGATCAAATTTCTTTGGGATAGAATATTGCATCCTATGAATACACAGCGAAATGTTAAATAAATTTCATTTTCTATTTCTTTCAATATTTCTGTTTGTAAAGAACAGAGACTGACTGGAGAAGAGATTTCTTTTGGCTGTTGTCTAGTGTTCAGTATTACCTGACCTCAAACCACCTCTTGGAGAGGAAAGCCAAAAAAACATGGAAAGCACATTTCTCAACTCTCAAGAATTCTAAAATGTGTATAATATAAGACATAAACTTGGGGCAGGAGTGAAAAGGCTAGGAGAGGGATCATACTTCATTCTAGGCAGACATTGAAAAAAATGTTAAATCATCTTTACTTGGACAAAGCATAGAGTGAAGAAATGGGAAAAAATAATCAAAAAGTTACAAAACATAAAACATCAAAAGTATCATCTGTATATTCCTGTGACTATACCTCCAGGTCTTTCCTTTCCTGCTATTTCAGCTTCCCTGCAGCTTGCTTCTCAGCAGATAGACTGGAAGCAGAGTCCAGTGTTTCTTCCTCTACTCAGTTTTCCAGTTCAGCTGTTTTTGCACTGCAGCTTTCATACTCGACACTGGATTTTAGGTGTGTTTACTAGGGACATCGAGGAACTCCAGGATTTACTGAAATTTCTTTGTGGAAAATTATGAAACAGTGGTCATAATTGGAGTATAAACTAGACAGCCTTTAACAAGGTTCTGTTGATGGACTTTTTAAGAAAAGTTCCTCCTAAGACATTTAATTATGAAGGAAAAAAGAAAGCAGTGCAGAAGATTCTACATCTGCTGTGTATATTGTACTTTTTCTGGGTGATGTGTCTGCCCAACAGAAATATGATTTTAGCAAACACCATGTGTTTTTTGTTGCAGATTTGCAATGACTATTTGTGGAAGAGACAAAAAATCAAAGGCAAACACATGAAATTCATTATTTTGGGATTTTACCATTTTTATCAAATTTTACCATTGGGAAGGTGGATTTGTGTCCTTTTTAGTTGTCATCAACTTTATAGCCTGGGATTTTTTTATGTATATGCCCAGATACCTTTAACTAAAATCATTGCCACCTTGTTGTACAAAACTCTTACTATATTTTGGTTACTAGAATATGTATCTAGTGAGAAGAGAACCATTCGTGATCCCAGATGGATTTTAAAATTTTTCTTCTTTTTGTGTTATGTCTTTAAAATAATATATTTTTTAAAATTTCAGGCGGACAGTGATAGCTTAAAGATTGTTCCTTCAAGTATTCTGTTAGCTAGAACTCTGTTTGGACAGAAAAACTTTAAAAAACAAGCCATTGCAACACTTTTTAACAGAAAAGTGAGGGTTTTGGTTTAAAAATACATCAGCTTGTATGTAATTTTTTCTCCAGTGCAGTTCCTTCTATGTTTGCATCAGTGTTTTATGAGAGAGGATAGGAAAAGGACATGAGAATACTTTTATGAACACATCCACAATTTGACAAGGAATATGTATTAGAGAAAGCAGAAAACAGCTTGTTAGGTATGAAACAAAAATAAGACGTGCTTCTCAGCTCCAGTCCTTTCAGTCTTGTCCAAGGATATTAATAGAACCTTCTCACAAGTATTATACAGAAGTTTTGTTTAAGAAACAAGGGATTCAATTGAAAACTGTCTTCCTGTCTTTCCCTGTGGTACCCTCACCATTTCAGCTCACCTCAATGTGAAGCTATTAGATGCCTTTATTCATACTGTGTTTGCATGAAAATTATTACAGTAAAATTTTAGCAGTATTTATATTCAAGTTGTATTCTTATTATCTTAGTCAAGTTTACTTAAAACAGTAATATTTGAGCTAAAAATTTCTAGAGGTGATTTCTGATTCATTGGTCCTCCCTTAAAACTATGAGCTAAAGAAAGTATAGGTCTGTTATTAAAAATGTGAAGTCTATTTTGTACTATATACCTATTTCTGACATATTCTGTTAGAAGAGAAAAAACAGAGCAGTTTGAGGGTAGAAAGTAGAAATTCAGCCAGGAAAGAGTCTTCAGTGGGGAGGATTTTTGTCTGTTCTGATGATGATCAAATTTTGTTTCACTTAATCAAAAATCCCTCCATGAATTTGACTTGTGTTTTTCATTGTATTATGCTTGTATGGCTGCAAGAAGCATAAACTAAATAGGAAGGTAAGCATATGCTTAAGAGAACCATATAATAAAGACCATGTGATAAGTGTACATACTCTCTGTTTTTCTTCTTTTTGAGGTATCAAGGTTGTGCTGGGATCATGCTTAGAAAATAGACCTTGTTGCATCATTGGATGAAGGTTGACCTTCTTCCTGGGGCCCCACAGCCAGCTGCAGCAGATGGTAGATGGGGAGAATTCACAGTGTGAGGAGTTATGCTCATGAGTTATTGCCATGGTGACAATCAAGAAGCAAAGTCCAGATTAGCAGATGGATATAAGCAAGAGGATGGTTTTGGAAAATACTGAGGAACAGGGAGCAAAGAGTCCATAAGAAGTTCTGAAACTTTGGTTATTTTGTAATCCAAAAGGATTCTTGTTGCTGTGCCTTGTGTAAGAAGGTTTAAGTGAATAGGACGTATTTGGATGTACATGGAACTGGGCAGAATATCACCTACCTTTTTGTTTTTTTCAACAGAATAGGTCCCTATAGTGTAAGTTAAACCGTTGGATTTACCTTTTTCTCCCTTCAAATTCTCACCTCAGTTTTTTAATAACACATACAACATATTGAAGAGATAAGAAATTCATGTTGGCAGTTTCCAAATACCCGAAAAGATTTCAAAGAATGTGATTAGATTAACTGTGGGCATAAAACAATTGTGCAGCTTTGCCTATATTTGGTAAAGAAAACCTAGAAAAAAAGGAAACTAATAAAGGTGATATTCTTTTTTCATTGTTTGATGACAGAAAAGCTGTCCTTCACAGTTAGACAAGAAGAGATGCCCAGGGCCTGACAGTGAGGTTAATAGGGCCCTGCAAACAAGCAGGCCATGATAAATGATGATTCCTTTTCCATAGTGGAAGGGTAGTGCAGAATGCTTTGGGAAACTGAATGGAGTCTGGGACAAAATATCGTTTGAACAATCTCCTGACTTTTGGGAAAGGCTTGTTATGTTTTGTGCTATTTTCTCCAAAGTATGGAATGTTATTATGATTTTATTTTCTTCCAGACATATCTTGATTAGACAAACTTTGCTCCTTTTAGTTGACATACCTACACAAGAGTAAAGGTTTAGCTAGAAAAGTAAAACATCACTTTGTTTCAAATAATTTAATTTTATTTTTATTTAAGTAGAAGGAAGGACAAACTTCAGTTTGAATTAAAAATCAAGAAAAATCTATGCAATCAAAACATAAATGTATAAATATTTCAGGAACTGTGAAGAATTTACATATTTATCTATTTTATTTTCTGATAAAAAGTAATGGAAAGTGTGATTACAGTTACCTTCTTTTAGTGGGTGCCACATTTCTGTACAGCTGATACTGAAATGTTGATACTGAAAATCTGTGTGCTCAGTGTTGACTTAATTTATTTCATTAAATCAGAGCTCTTTACCTGTTTAAATTGCAGAGCTGGATTATAGGTATGAACTGTATAGTCTAGTTTATTAAATGAAGCTTATTTATTGCCAAGGTCCAGAAATAGAGTTCAAACCTGAGGACTCCCACAGCAGGCATACCTAGAAAAACAATCTTTAACACATTTAAGCCTATTGAGCAAAGCTAGGAAAACCCCAAGCAAACTGGAGAAGTTTAACTAAGAAAGTAACATGAGTCTTTTGAATTTTTTTTCCCACTCCTAGATAACTATAGCTACACAAGAAATTAAATAAAGTTCTCAGTTGTTTTAATTTCACATGATTGTGTATCAGGTAAAAAATAAAGAATCTTTTATGTCATTAAACATAATATAGAAGTATCACTACAAAAAATGAAATATAATTACATTTATTATTCATGGGGTAGTTTTAGACTTTGACAAATAGCATTTTTTTCAGTATAGAGCTCTGCCTTTTTTTTTTCCTACCTGTTCATTTTACTAGTTACCCCCCAAAAGTTCAGAATAATATGCCTCTGTCTATACATATGGTGAACTGAAAAGTTTCGAAAGCTTTAATTTAAGGGTTGTCCTTGATAGGCAGCAAGTAGTATGTTGCACAAAAGATGAAACTGAAAACTAGTTTCTCAAGAGGTGAATGACGCTGTTGTAAGGAAAGAATTCAAGCAGTGCTGGTTATTCAGATTTATGTCATTACTCCAAAGGCACCATTACTCTGTGTCACCTGGCAGGATCTTTTTTTCTTGTTTCACCTCTGAGGAAATAGAGTTGTTCTAATTGTTGTAACTGGTACCAAGTTTATAAAGCTGTTTTCTTAGTATCAGAGATAGGAGTGTCTAAACCAGTTTGACAGAGCAAGTTTGCATATTTACATGGCAATACTTTTTACCCTGTAGGATATGCTTTTTGCCATGTCATTTTAAGGAGTTACTTTAAGCTGTTCTAGGCTTGTCAGCACTGACAAGCTTCAGAAAAGGACCCTGCTGCTTGGGTGGCTTTAGGTTATGAGGAGAGTTTTGCTTTGCCATTTCTCTTCTTTCTTTAGCACAGGGGAAGAAAAATGCTACTATATAAATATATCATATTTAAGCAATAAGGCCAGCCTAAGCCTTTTATCATTTAAATAAGGACAGATGGGGTAGTTAAGGTCCCCTGGCACTTCAGACAATTTGATTCTTACCTGACATTAAAAAAAACCATACCAACCCTTCCATAAAGCTCTTCCTACCATTTCAAGCTAACATTTTAAAGAGAAAATGATTGACACTTTCTTATTTTGATTTTCTGTGGTTTTTTTCATATCTAGTTTGAAACAAGCTAGCAGTCACCATGCATAGAATAACTTAGAACTGAGGCGATTAGTGAAGTCATTATCTGTTCCTAGAACAAGTAGAGGGCAGGCTAGGGCTGTCAACCCTGCACAAAATATATGAAGAAATGAGGAATAAAAAGAATGAACAGAGTAACTGATTTTTGTTTGCATTAGTTTTATCAAGGTAGTGTGAATTTGAATAACAACACTCCAGTCACTTCTGCTCCCTTGTTTATATACAGTTACCATCAAGCTTACCCTGAAGTAAATGAGGCTTTAGTTTTTCTTGCTAGCTACATTAATTATACTGGTTTTATGTTTTTAACTAATAGTGACCATTCCTGTACTAGGTAATACATGACTACGTTTAGAAACCAGCATTCACAAATAACCTTTATTAGGTGAACACTTCACAATCATTAATAATAAGAACCACCATGATAATTTTTTAAGTTCACTGGTTTACTTGGTACAATCTGCAACCTTGGAATGTGAAAGTATTGGATGTTACCTAGCAGACAAAATAAAATTGCCATGCACTCAGTTGCAGATGTGGGTTTACTGTTGCCCCTGTTCTCTCCAGAAGTCTCCAGGAGTATGTTGCAGGTGTGCTCACCTGCCTTTGAAGTTTTAAAGATGAGCCAGACATTTCCCCTTCTTTCTTATAGCTCAAGTCAAAACTCTTAATCTTTAACTCCTCTGTTGCAACCACTTTGTGATGAAACATTATTATAGTTTGTGCTGCCTACGATTGTTAATTATGTTATTATTTCCAAAAGAAAGGACTTTAATTTGCTGTAACAGTAAATTGGGAATATAACTGTCCCGAATGGAGGTAGGAAATATCAGAAAATTTAAATTTTATTTTAATCTGAAGGTCTATTGAGTAGAGGGTTGCAGACCTGGGAATCTCATTCATGGCTTGAGGACAGGGTCACCTTACAGCCAAGGACTCCAGTATCTGTGGCTTAAGCTAGATCCAAAGGAGACTTCCATGCAAGGAATTCTGGAACTTGATCACTTCAAGCAGACATACCGGATGAATTCCTTGGAATAAGGAAAGCCAAAAGCATTGATTCCCCAGGCTTAGACAGTTCTCCAAAATGTATGGCAGAATTTTGTTTGAAATACTGTTAGGATTTTGTCAAACTGAATTTTCCCAACACCCATTTCACATAATTTATTATTAGATCTAATCCGTTGTGGTAATCCTGTCTTTGTCAGGCTTTTGCTCCTGGAAAACATTTTGTCTTGACACCTGACTCGAGCCATTTATGCTTGCAGGTAGACGATTACACTTTAAAACTGATTGTGGATGCAACCTTACTAAGAATAGGTCTAACTATTCATGCATAGTATTAAACAATATTGTGATTATGAGACAGGAAAAAAAAATCTCTTTTCCAATCAGTAGAGTTATTATTTAACTCAAATTATATATTAAAGACATAAATGCTGGTTAAAGGAAGCATAATTTTTTTTGTTTTGCTTTGAAAATTCTGATGGCACTGTTCACCCTGAAAGCTATGTGGCTTTAGATAAGGTTTCTCAATGGGTACAAGAGAAAGTTGTGCAGATTTGTACATGGCTCTGGATGCTGTTCCTCTGTAGATGTCAAAGAAGGTCATGATCATTAGAATCGAATGGTTCCTTATGTGATATGTTCCACATCCATGATGCCTTGTTTCTTATGTATTCTGTGAAGTACCAGTTATAACCATTGAAGGGGGTTATATCTGTTTATGTGATTTTTTTAAAGGAAAGTGATGAAAGTATGCTGTAGATAGTTTTTGCATACTCACATTTAACATTGATCTCAACATAGTTCTAATGTAATTGCAGGTGTCCTTTGTTTATCTGTTGTTACTGGCATCATGCCTTAAGGACAAGAGAAATGGACCTTCTGAAGAACATGGATGGTGTAGGGAAAGAAGGGTTCTTGCTACATCCCTTCTCCAAGGACTTTTATTAAACATGGCCAGCAGTCTAGCATTTTGGGTAAAAAGCTGTTATCCTAACAGTCTGATTCTTTCAAGGAATGGGCCTGGGAAACTATAATTTTGAATCAATGTATTTTCAGTGTCTTCATCCCTATGTTATTTTTACTGATTACTTAGACGAGACTAGTTCTTAATGATATTGGAAACCTCCCTATAATCAACAGTTGTTTTTCTGGCAAGGTTATGATCTATTGTGTCTTCTGAAGAAACATTTCCAAAGTTAATAGGGATCAGAAAGAATGGTTGGAAAATATTTATGAGATGAAGTAAAAGGTCAGATCTTTTCTTTTTGGTCTGAATTTAACCACACATTTTTGTAGAAGGCTTGGTTTAGTCCCCTCCTATTTCTAGAGTGTTTAAAGTATTGCAAATTCTAATTAATTTTATCAACTTTAGTTGTCATATGTGCATATCCATCCTAAAAGGCTCCCTCTTTCTCTTTAACTCCTCTCCTTCCAAATCAACTTTTATTCAGCAATAGATTGGGTACGTCTGTCCATTTAGTTGATGATGTATTCCCTGACTTCATACTTAAGACAGGGATTCTTAGAGTAAGAATTGTCTCTGACCACAGAAAAAAATGTCCTGGGGAAAGAAGTCTTCTCTCTGATTTGGTCATTAGGTTCTTCCACTGTTTTCTTCCAATGTTTCCTTTAATCACAATATTGTTGCTGAAGTACATATATGACCTAGATATATGACTTTGAATTTAAAAGGTTGATTTTAGAAGCCACAATTCAAACAAAATCCTAGAAACCAATTCATAAAAATGATCAGTGAAAGGTTGTTTTTTTCCTTAGTTGAGAAGCTGACTACAAATATCCATGCTTGAAGTTTTGAAGGGTCTGTTTTAATAGCTGTCACTAGAGTGTTGTGTTAATAATTCAACAGTAAAGGATTTCAATACCTTTCGTGATTGCCTCTCCTTCCCCCACCCTTGACCTGAGTTTATTGGTCTTTACATCACAGTCAATTGTTTGAATCTAAATATCTATTTAATATGTACAGCATACATAAGCAATAAATCCCACTCCTGAATGCCTCCTGAATTACTCCTAAGTAATGCCTGGCTTACTCTAGAAGTGATTACATGAAGTCCCAAGCTCTCAGTGCTCAGTGTTAAGGATAACTATTAACTTGTTCAGCTTTTCCATACATGGAGCTGTCTTCCAAACTTTTAAGTTGTTGGTTAATGTTATTTAGTCCTGTATTTACAAGATAGTTTCATGTAATTACCAGATATTTCATGTCAGGAAATAGGAAACAATTTTCCTCCAGGCAGATGGGTGGAGATCATTAGGGAAGCAACTGCACTCACTTCTGGATAACAAAGTCTCTGCACTTCAGTAATTCAGTGTATTACTGGCAACCTTCTTATTGCCTGTTCTTTTTCTGATACCTCGAGACATGTGGTCCTTGGTATAGGAGTCTTAAATGTGTCATATTTTTGAAGTTTTTTTGAAGCTTGAAGTATTATTGTACAGAAGATAACAGGATAGATGTTCTGGGGAATGTTTTTCAGTTCAGTCCCTGCTGCATTGTTTCCCATAGATACAGGAGACTGGATCTGGTGGCTGGTGCAGTACTTTCAAGCCCTGAGTTTAATGTCTTGAGATATTAAGGAATTTGGGCATAGAAAATAAGAGTACCTGAGAACAGCTTCTGCCTATGCAAGATTCCAAATATGTGATTTTAATGGACCTTTATATGTCACTGAATGTGGACTTTAATAACACTTAAAATGGCACACTTTTGATCCTGCATCCCTTGAATGCAGTGTTGCTACCTTTTGATGTTGAGACTTCCAGATATTTTTCAAAGGAAAACAACTCAATTTTGTAGGTGTTCATTTTCCTGCTAACGTTTTAGCTGTTGGAACACAGTAACAATGAACATTTTTAGCCTCCAGAAATCTACATATTTTAAACATAGATGGCAAGATATGTCTATGCTTGTTCTGAATATTTTTTTATGTACAACAAAATCAGTAAGAGTTAAGGTAAAAAAAAAAAAAATTAGGGCACTGAATTCTAATATTTTGAGTGCAGGAGATATTGGATATTAGAAAGCAGATGTCAGAATTCTGTACCTCTACTTCACAGCATGACATCCTGTGAAAGACACTGTGCAGTAGCCCTTACAGAGACTGTTTAATAGTGTGTAAGAGTGTATAAACATACAGACAATATATAATTATGAATGTAAGTATTTCTCACTTGGCGTGAAACATCTGAAATGCCTTTCAACAAAGTTAACATTGCATCTTCATGAGCTTTGTCTTCTTCATTTTAACAATGAGATTATTCACAAAAAAATAAACCAAAATAATGTGGACTTTGGCAGTTTTGCAGTAACTGCCCGCAGGCCTAAATGTGATTGTGATTTGTTGTGAGAAAAGGAGAAAAAATGTGAACAGCTGCCTGTTTTGGCAACAGAAACCTGAGATGTTTCATTTAAGAATCAAGCACAGTTGTTCAAACATTCTTAAAAGAAATACAGCAAAGGAATAATTATTTTCATTTGAAATTAAAATCTTTTCTAGATCATCTCAAAGATGGCATATTTCCAGCAGAATTCTACTCGAGGAGGCAAAGTAAATTTGGGGTTAAGTTTATAGATTATCATTTAGACATATACATGGGACAGTTAATATTACTCTGCAGAGAATGTTCCTACAGAAACACGGATCTTACTAAAGTGGAAATTAACAAATTCAGTCTGATTTAATCTTCTAATGATTGGTGTTTCTTACATGACCTGCTGAGATGTGTTTATTTATTTATTTTTATCATTTTATATGTTGTGTGAAGACACTTTTATTGATGCAAAGGACCTCTCAAATTTTAAAGTGTATAAAGAAATAATCAACTAACAGGTTATCTTTATAGTTTGTACCAGTGAAAATCTTTGTGAAAATCTTCATGAAAATCAAAACCAGAATGGTAAATTATGTATATCTCAAGGGTTTATCAATTTTAGCTATGTTAAAGACAGTGAAATTTAGTCTTAATGAAGCACATTGAAAAGATATACTTAAGTTTTTCATGCTTTATTGAGGTATTCTGCATCATATTTCAAATTATCACAAATATCAGTGTGAAATACAAAATATAAGATATCATTATTATAATAAACTAATGCCACCTATTGACTTGAAATTAAATTAAAATATCTGTTGTATTATGGGGAATATCTAGCACCAATATTCTACTTTTAGAAGTTTATTTAAGATTGCAGGTAGAGTTTCATATCTTAACTATTTGCAGGATATATCTCAAGACTAGGTTTCTAGACGGGAGTATAGAATAATAAATAGTAACAAATGGGAATGAAAAGAAAGTAGTATATATTGTAAAAATGTTGATATATTTAAAATGTTGGTATTTGCAGCATGATCTATATCACATTCTATTCCTTTGCACTTTGCCTTGCTCTTTTTTTTCTCTGATAGGAACTTTACAGACTTTCCTTCACTTATTTTCGTTTTCTTGTTTCCCTATTCCATCTACCCTCCTTTCCTTTACTTACAGATATATAGGAAAAAGTATTCAAAGATGCTTTTTTTCCCCTCATTAATTCTTTTCCCTTTATTTCTTGTTTCCTTTCTTCTTCTCCTTACATTTTCTAAGGCTTTCTGTTCATTTTTATTTCAGTTTTCTCTTTCTTCTTGCCATCTCATCCATCCCATGTAAATAACATTCTCTGCCACTACCATTCTTCTTTCCCTATTTCCTTCTTTCTTTGTCTGTTTTTGTCTCTTAATCTATTAAATTTTCCTGTACTTTTCTTCTGTTTCCCATCATGAATTGATTATTTGCTACCAATAATTCAGCATCTAAAAGATGTATTTTAGAAGACTGTCCTAAATCCAGGTCAACAGTAAAATATTAGTTGGAAGTTATAAACCCATTGGTTTTATGTTACATTAATTTTGTTTGTAGCTATAACCCAATGGTCCAGAATAATGTTATTATCTAGTATTTATATTGTAGTAGAGCACAAACACCTCATTCTTGGATAAAACGCCTAGGACAAGTACTTGAATTACAAGTTATAATACAAGTACAGAATGAGCAAAATTAGGAAATGAGGCCATATCATGATTTGTCTTCAGGAACCCTTTCTTTCATTTTCTGTCCTCTCATCTCTTGTTTCACTGTGCAGTAGTAGATCATGCTAGAGAATGATTAAAAATAAATATTTGGGAAGATGGATGAAATATATTCAGATGCAATCACAGATTAAAGTGTGATTCAAGCTTCTATTGTTCTCACTCAACATGGTATGTGCTCTGTAGGCAACAGCAGAGATAAGAGCTTTTTGAGTCTTAATTTGTGTATAATTGTGTCTCAACAGCAGCTTCTTTTTTTCTTTTTTTAAATTTTAATTCCTCTGATTTACTAGTAATACAGATAACTAAACAAAGAATGTGAATCTAGTGCTGTGTGGAAAACAGAAGTAGCTGGAAACCAGCAAAGAATTAAAGAGAGCTGTCATTCATTAATTTTCTTTCCAGAATCAACTATTTTAAAACCAGTAAAGAAAGTAGATAAGAAGTGTCCACCTCAAATGAGCACATTATCAATTTGCTCATGTAAGATACTGACTAGTTAATAGCGATTGTTTAAATTTTTGTTTTCCCGAAAATTGGTTGGTTTTTTTTGTAGTGGTGGTTTATTAACAATTTATAAAAATTAATTGAATGCATATAATGAACCCCATTTCACAGGCTACAGGGGGTTTAGGGAACTCTTTCTAAGGACACTGAAAATTTAAAAGATGGATGAAGATCTGGCAGATCCTTCCTCCCAGTTGTCCAGATAAACAGAAGGCAGGTTGGAATGACCTGTTAAGTAATGCTGTCCTGTCCTTATAAGCAGCTGGAGAGAAAGCCTGCCCTGGTGCCATTCTGCAGCTCTGTAGTTCATGCACCTCATCAGAGGCAGATAAATATGGGGGCCTAGAGGACCTGGGAAGCTCCTCCTATCTCAGGTCCAGCCCACTGCAAGGCTGAGCACGTACTCCCAGCAAAGACATCTGCACAGTACCAACCTGTCTGTGTGCACAGATGGACAAGGACAGCAAAGCATGTACTTCTCAGCACAGCTCTCATCCCAACACAAGCAGAACAGACCATTTGTTCCTCTGCTCCAGATTATCAGGACCAAAGCTTCCTTGAGTTGTTAGCACCTGGGAGCTCAGGACCTTCCAGCTTGTTGTCTCTCTTTGTACTTGGCCAGCCAATATTGTCACTGTTTCCTTCAGAGTAGTTGTCCTGGCTCTACCTTCATCCCTTCCTTTCCCCACCTTTGACTCTTCTAATAAATTTTTTGTATCCCTTAATCCCCTGAAAACATCTTTTGATAAGGTTTATGTGCCTCCCCAACCCTCTGCTGCCAGTAAGTCCTATGCTCATTGAGACAGCATGCCCCTTCAGTTGCATGCCATTATAGGGAGAAAGCTCCTTTCTGTGACTACTTTAGAGCAGGTACAGTGGTGTAACTGATCTCATTAAATGGTTATATAGATTAACCACTTCTGTGTTCTCTCTCTGCAGTGAACTAGGTTATGAGGGCCCTTCTGTCTTTCATTATTCCTCCAATTATCTCCGGGTCTTTGTTTTTGTTAAGAATAGCCTTTAACTGGATAATTTAGCAAAAATGATTCCCACAATTCAGGTAGGATCTGTTGTAATAATAGACATAGATAATCTGCTCAGCTGGTCATATGTGAGGACAAAAATAATGATATGAGCACATCTGTCTTGAGACATTTCTTACTGGATTTGCTTTTTGGCTTTTAGAGACTGTATCTCTTCATTGACCATAGTGATAGCTAGGATTACCGGGTTTGTGCAAATGTCAAACTTTCAGATGGCTAAAGAAGGTACTATGA
>JANHGN010002753.1:23311-53871 GCA_024605025.1 Megaceryle maxima
AAATAATTTACTCATTGATGAAAAGTAATTGAATGGAAGTCCAGTCCTTTAAGGAAGACAAACTGGTGTTTGAATTTTGTATAGTTTTGGTTGTTTGAGATAAGCCTTCTACCACCAGTTATTTTGTAATAACATGTCAGGTATTAGTAAAAACATTTAATTCATGTTTTATCTAAAGAGGTTATCTCCATGAAATATTCAATAAGGATTAATTTATGCTTTTTATTTAGTCCAGGATGAATAAAATAAATGGAATTACAATTATAAGGGTAAATGTTATTTCAAACCCTCTAGCAGCAGGAAATAGCTTCATAACAAAATTAAGTAACAGCTGCTATCACTAGTGATCAGCGTGATAATGTTTTCTCTCTCTTCCTCATGTACCAATAAGAGTTATTTAACAGTTGCCTTCAACGGGTTGTGTAGTGAGGAAAGTATTAGCAAGGACCAAAAAAAAAAAAAAAAAAAGAAGAGTATGGTATTTTCCAAAGAAATAAAGAGCGTCATTAGTATTGAGCAACACTGCAACTATAATGTGATACAGTGGGGAGGGTATCAGTGTACACATTTAGAGACTTAAGTGCTAGCAAACATTGATGGAATGCAGAGGGGAAAAGAAAAAAGATTTTGGCCACAAACTTCTGTATACAATAAATTCTATAAATACTATAAATGAAATTATTAAAGGAAGGACTGTACAAAACACTTGTAAGCTCAAGAGTTCAAAGGCTGACTTAAATTAAAGATCAAGGCATAGGATAAATTTTCTTCTGCCAGATCCTTTTTGCCATGGAGTCTTGCATAACAACCCCCCAATCCTAATAACATCGCAGCAAAGCTGGTAAAACAAAAATTTCATGTTCAGTACAAAAAAGAACTTCTAATTCTTTGTAATTTAGCCATATGTCAGTAATTGTTATCACATCTTTTTATTATTTAGGGACTCTTATTTTTTTTTAATTATTATTATTATATTATAGAATACATTGCTTCCAACTCATACAGTTAAAAATTTGCCTAAGAAAAGGTGTCCAGGTGGTGAAAGCAGTCTGAAATGATTCAGAGATTTCTAGTTATAATGAAAGAGGACAGAAAACAATAGGTTTGGAAATAAAATCAAATCTACAAACCCATTAAAAACTGTTTCACCTTTAAAAAATAACAACTCTCCTTCCTTGTGTCAGAAAAACCTTCCCCAAAACATGAATTCCAGTCCTTACACAGTCCTGGCTGAAAATTCAAGGACCCTGTTTCTGAAACATGGTAGAATATCACAGAATCACAAGACAGGTCAGAGACCTTTGGTGTTCATCGAGCCCAATCACCTGCTCAAAGTAGAACTAACTTCAAAGGAGATGAGGTTGCTCAAGACTTCCAGCTCAGATTTGAAAATCTCCAGGAGCCTCTGTGGATAATACAGCCTGGTGTTTAAAGTTTCACCCAGATTTATTTTTTAACCCTTTTCTTCAGTCAGAATTTACCTTGGTAAAGTCTGTTGTCTCTTTTTATGTTCTTGAGCACCTCAGGGAGGACAGTGTTTTATAAAGTTATGGTTGTGCATGCATGCAGGCAGGCTTTAAGCCCTTCAGGATAAGGGGACAGTATCAATCTAGATGAAGGCCTCTCCCTGCCAGTATGAAAGTTACACTTCTTTCCCATCCCCACCACAGTCAGAATAGGATTTCTGCTGGATATTTGACAATCTTCTTATATGAATTTGCCAAGAAAATCTTAGACTTCCCTCCCAAAATGCCCTGGCATCCTCCTTCTACTCTTTCCAGGTTATATAACTTCATTCACCAATGAAGAAGTTACTATTTTTTCTTCCCCTCCCTTCTATTACACAGCCATAGCATATAAAAATCCATCTTTTTTTTTTTTTTTCTCAAGGATGACAAAACTGATATTTTTTGAATCTCATTTGTACCTAAAGTCATTTCAGTACTGCCCTGGAGCATAGATGCAGTTGGCATAAGTTTTTCTCACAGCACATTGCAAGATAGAGTTGGCTCTGGTGTTTCTGATTTCCCAGCCTGCTTGTTTGACTAATTAGATGTTGGGCTCTGTAGATGGATCTGAAGCTGTTTATTCCCTGTTTAATGACATTACATGTGTCACAGCAACTGATAATGTGAGGTGCTCGGCTTAGGAAAAATACAGGAAACAGCTGGGTTTAGCTACTGCCAGTCTGCAGAGAGCCTTATTTTTTCTTTACTAACAAAAAACATCCTAGAGAGAGAAAGAAGGGAAAAAAAACCCATCAACATATTCATACTCAAATGTCCATTAAATATATTGCTAATATCTACTCAATGTCTCAGAGACAGGAAACAAAAGCAGTGGCTCTGATTCTGTGCATTTTCGCCTATTATTAGTTTTGTAATTCTGGCTTTGAGCATTTTATTCAACTTTGGACAATACCGACTTTTAAGTTTCTAGCAGATATTCTAGCAGACTTTAGACAAAATAAAATCATAGTTTTCTAAAAAAACAAATTATAGCTTTGTGCTTTCCAGTAGATTCTAGTTTTTATTTCATACCTTACTTCTAAAGTAGTTTCATGTTTCAAATGATCACATCTGGCAGCTGCCCAGGTAGAAGAGCCCAGCCAGCTCAAAGACAAGTGGCCAGGACATCAATATTCGTGCTGTGTTTTGTGCTTCTCATTTGTGTACTTAACTCTCCGTGACACAGGGAAATTCATAGGAAACACTGATGTGGGAGCTCCATCCAGTTGTGCCTTCAGACTTCATTAAAAAGACAGAGAAAAATACAAGTTTCAGAAGCACAGGACCACTCTTGCCCTTAAAGAGGTTTATTAAATAATAGCTAGCAAACATCAGGGGGAACTGTATCCTGACAGTCACTGAAGCTGTTGACTTTCCTATCTTTAATCTAGAAGAAAGCAATGGGTTTGTGCTGCAATTTCTGGAAGATACTTGAGAAAATGTAATCCAGTGCCTACAGACAGCTTCTAGGACAAGGTAATTTGGGGATTAAGTGACCCAGTCTGCAACAGAGAACCTTGCAGCTGCTCACTTACTCTTGCCCCACTCCGACAGGATGGGGAATAGAAAATACAATAGAAGTCTCCAGGGTTGAGATGAAGGAAGGGCACACTACAGACAAAATACAGAGTTGACTTGGAGAAACAAAATCAATTTAATTTAAACAAAACCACCACCAATTAAATCAGAGTAGGACAGTGATAAACACAACCAGACCTTAAATACATCTTCCTCACTCCCCTCCCTTCTTCCTGAGCACAACTCTGCTCCTCATCCCCAGTGGTTTGGGGGCAGGGAATGGGGATTGCAGTCAGTCCCAGTCCATATTCTGTTGTCCCTGCTGCTCCTTCCTCCTCAGGAAGAAAACTCATAATCCTCCCCTGTGTCAATGTGGCATCCCTCCCAGGGTCGACAGTCCTCCATGAACTTCTACCAGCATGGGTCCCTTTTGTGGGCTACAGTCCTCTCAGTGATGGACTGCTCCAGTGCAGGCTTCCCTCAGATTCACAGCCTTCTTTGGAATCAGTTCCCTGTTTCAGAATGGGGTCATCAGCTTCAGATGGAATTCTACGCTACCATTAATCTCTAAGGGCCACAATGGCTCAGCCTGCTGTTTTACCACAGAGAAAGGGGAATGGCTAATCTGGCATACCAACCCTGCTCTTTCCTCACTGACCTTGGTGTTTGCCGGGTTGTCTCTCTCATGTCCCACTCCTCTCCAACACAAAAAAGCTCCCAGCAAAAAGGAAGCTGCTTAACAGGTTTTTCCCCCTCTTAAATATGTTATCGCAGAGGCCCTGATTGGCTCAGCCCTGGCGACTTGGAGCTGGGGTAGATTCTTGAGGATTATTAAAAGAGCCATGCCAGTAGCTCTGTCGCCAGCTACCAAACCCCACCAGACACAAACTCAACACAGTAACAGTCCATCTGAGCATGAATATATTTTCTGCCTAACAGGACAGAGCAGGGATTTTTATGACAGCTTAACCTTGTGTCAACCTTTGTGAAGAGTGTGCAGCAAATAATCATGATCTTTTGGAGCTTACACATCACAGAATACCAAGTATTCTTTAGGCTGAATAAGCCTCTTCTAACAATTTTGACTTTTCACCCGAAAATGCAGCGGATAAGCAGCTAATAAGACATACATAAGACATGCACATAAAATTTGCCCACTATTGACATGACAAATTCCATTTGTGCTACAAAACTAAGATTTAAAGAAACCATTTGAGTCCCCAGTTGGTTTGAAAAAGTGACTTGATAAGTTCAAACTGTGTGCAAAAGTGATTTTTATTCAATAATGCAAGCACATTAGAACAAAGGTTAAAGACCTGTTTGCTCTTCTGCTATTCTGGTCAGTCATCAAAGAATACTTTTCTATTGCACTTTTGCAGAGAAGCCCTTGTCCCAGATCAGAAATACACTTTTTTAAACCAGGGAATTGTATTGTGTACTTTCACATTACATATCATAAACTGCATAATATAACTTCTGAGAACAACTGAAAGAATAAAGGCAGAAAAATGAAAGAAATTCTGATGCTGAATAGTCTTGTCTATATGCACACATACCCATATGCTGTAGAAATATGTACAGAAACACAAGGATGACTTGACTCATCTCAGACACATATGAATATGCAATTACATATGTACTTTCAGATATTCATGACATTCTGTAGACCAAGATCTCATTTGCTTATCTTGAAACATTTTTCCAGAAGAAAATCCTACTCTCATTTTCTTATACTAAGTAGTGTTAAATGAATTGACATTATCTCTCTTGCTACACAATATTGAATGCTTTTTACACAACTGGTATTGTTCTCCTGCTGTACCACTGTATGGGGGTCCTTGGAAGGATGAATCATTAAATAATTATGCAATCGGCAAAATGATCAATTGATTTGTCTAGTTGCTGCCAAATGAGATAGCAACCATCTTTTAAAGTAAAGTGATTTGAAGTGATTACTTCTAAAGTAAAGTGATAAACAGGATCCTGGCTTGTAAAAAGAACAGCATGGCCAGCAGGAGAAGGGAAGTTACCATGCCCTTGTACTCAGCCCTTGAGAGGCCTCATCTTGAGTACTGTGTTCAGTTCTGGGCCCCTCATTGTAGGAAGGACATTGAGGTGTTGGAACTTGTCCAAAGGAGAGCTACCAAGCTTGTGAGAGGCTTAGAGAACAAGTCCTATGAGGAGAGGCTGAGGGAGCTGGGCATGTTTAGTTTGGAGAAGAAGAGACTGCGGGGGGAACCTCATTGCCCTCTACAACTACCTGAGAGGAGGTTGTAGAGAGGTGGGTGTTGGCCTCTTCTCCATAGTTACTAATTACAGAATCAGGGGAAATGGACTGAAGTTGCAGCAAGGGAGGTTTAAACTGGATATTAGGAAGAGAATCTTCACTGAGAGAGTGGTGAGGCACTGGAATAGCCTTCCCAGGGAGGTGGTTGAGTCACCACCCCTGGAGGTATTTAAGAAACTTGACATGGTTCTTCATGACATGCTCTAGGGGAAGGCATGCAGGAGGCTTGTGTGTTGGTTTTTGGTGGTGTTTCCTTTTAGTGGTCAGGTATTTAGGTGTTCTTTAGGTGTATTTAGGTGTTCTTTAGGTGTATTTAGGTGTTCTTTATTTTTGTGGGTATGGTTGGACTCAGTGATCTACAAGGTCCTTTCTAACCACAATTATTCTGTGATTCTGTGATTTTTGAAGCCCGTTCCCAAGCCCTGTGTACCTGTACTACTAAAACAAAGCCTTGTTAATGACATGTATCCTATGACAGTAGCCGTTCACGGTTGTCTTCTGAATATCCGTATCTATGTATCATAATTTAGTGTCTCTGGTGCTCAAAAGCAAAGAGTTGCCTTTCCTCCTGTCTTAATACTGTAGCTGCATTCCTGCTCGGGTATTCCACACAAAGCTGTGTCGATAAATTAAAATTCTGGCCTACAGCTGCCTAATTTTGCATTGCAAAGGAATGAAGACCTTTGCTTCACTCCACAAACAGAAATATTTTTCATTTCAATTAACATGGCGTACAGCCAGAAGAAGAGAACCACAGTGGTGGACAAAAACTATGAATGCAGTGTAAATATCAAAGACAATGCTACAACACTGCTCCATCTCAAAATTTATGTTTAGGTAGCATGGTTCATATCATGATACAGTAGACTGCCACCTATCCTACTGCCAAAATCGCCTGATTTTTTCAAAACAGTGAAAATGATTCAGTACCAAATACATTTGACCATTTTTTTAATGACTAACCTTTCCTGAAAGATATTTATTCTCTCCTGATGGTCCACAATGTACAGTAAAGTGCATGTCTTCTGGACATAGTGCATTACAGATTACATAAGACATTCTGCAGGAAGCAACAAGGTTGTATAGTAAAAACTCAGAGAAAAATACAATATATAGCAGAATTAATGGCAAAAAAAAAATCTTTTGAAATTACAGCATGTATTTAATTTAGAATTACATAAATTTGTGGAGTATTAAATTTCTGAGAAATAGGACCACCTCAGAATTGTTATTAAACAAATGCTTTCTAAATAGAAGAAATTTGTGTGTGTGTGTGTGTATTTGTCCACTTTCTGCATTCTTTCATCAGAAAAACCTAAAACTAAAGCTGTAGTAGTTAAAATGAATCTTGTGAAACCAAACCGAAAAATTTTTCCTCTTAAGTACTCTTGAAAGAATTTGCATAACAAATGAGAAGAAATTCCTTCTTTTTTTCTGAAAAGGTCTTTTCAGGTTTTTTGGGAAATGGCAATTTCATCTAGGCTTGCTATTTCTGCAGCTCAAATATGTACAATTTAAATATTTGTAAAGAGTGAGAAAAATAACTCAATTTTCTATAGCTGATTCTGAAACCTTTGTTCCTTTTCTTTGAATAGGCATAGAGAAACATGTAATTTCTCCTGGCTTTTGTTTAACTGCAGACAAAAGATTAGGCACAGCTGAATGTGCAAGGGCAAAGAAAAAAGCAAGCTTTGTCAAGCACTTTCCATTAGCTGGCTTTTTTTTTTTCTGAAAATGCCAGAAGGCAATGAAGCTTTGCTTCTCTTTGTTTTAATAAACATATCCAGTGGGTATGGCTACCTTGTTAGCTCTTTCTCAAGGAAATTGAAAGATCAAGTCGTACACACTTATGGTTGGGGTGATGTCAGGGGCTTGTACATCTTCTGCTAGAAGCAAGGTAAGATGCAGATAAGATGCAAAAAGCCTAGTTGTTTGAGTCAAAATCCAGGTGGTTTTGAGATAGTATTTCCACCAGAGCTGAAAAAGCCTTCTTCTGGTATATCAAAAATAAAGATATGGAGAAAATGATTGAGAAGAATTATGGGACATGAAACAAAACAAAAGTGGTAATTTAAAAAAAAAAAATATACTTATTATGTCTGTTTGTGCAAGAATTCATTCCCCAGTATCTTCATTTTTCTTAGTCAAGTAAGAGTACTTACTTGCTTACTCCTATTGCTCTATTAAGATTCTATAATGTAGTACAAGTTCCACTGCTTACATTCACTCTTCTAGCATAATTCAATATTTGTTTTATTGTTCAACACTTCCACTTCACAGTAACTCCTGCTTCCGTTTCTTATCTGTAGCCTTTCTGTTCTATGCTGTACAGCTGTATGGATATGCTGTACCATCTACACACTAACTTCATTCATAAACAAACACCCAAAAAAAAACCCAAAGGGAAAAATTACCTTCTTCCAGCTTCCAATCTAGCTTTTCCTGTCTGCTCTCTCTACTACAAATACAAATATATGTTTTCATATTTTGACACATATTGGTACAAAAGAAAGACACATGAAAACCTAAGTTCAGTGCTTTCAACTTGCTGTATTAATAAGTAGGGAACGACATTCTAATTATAGTTATTACAGTCATTGTCCTTTGGTTCTTTTTTAGTGAGAGAGGATGTCTTGGTAAAGGGGCATCAAGAGCACGCCAGTGTATTAATGGATGGGTGGGATAGAACAGCAGTTGTGAGCATGGTAATATTGTAAACGGACATTTATTCCTAACTGACCTCATTTATATTTTCAGATTTTTTTATTTTATTTTATTTTTTTATTATTATTATTTTTTGGTGACTTTGGGGCAGATATTTTACCTGTGCAGACCCACCTGAGCATAACAGAGTTTCTTTCCATATATTAAAAATATCTTCATTAAGAACTAAAAGGCTTAGATAGGTTAAACAGGCAACACCTGCAGCCCACAACACCTTTATGTTGGCTAGTGCACATAAAACCTTCTTGCACTGTAATGCGTAAGCATGAAGAACATTATAGATTTTATGCATCAGAATTGTACCCTGCAGCATCCCTTGTTGTATAACTTCAGCTTGTAAAGAATAACCAGTTTTCTTTACTGACACTCAAGCATCTAAATCACGCTAGATGTACTTAAAACACGTGTCAGATTTCCTTGGATTTTGACCACATGTTGTAATAGAGATCAGGTGCTGTCCTTTGCAGCCTGACCCTTTATTTTTTGATGAGGTCACAAGTTCATGTACCTTCTGTTATAATTGTGTCTGGAGGAAGCAAGCAGATTAATATAAAATTCAAGGAGCATAAAATGATCACTGAGATACCACAGTAATGTTCTATCTACTTTTAGCTAAAATCACTAATACATATTTTCATGCCCATGCACTAAGGTCAACATATTTGTTGTAGTTTTACTATGTGGTAATGTTTCTGGTTCTTGAAAAACTGTGGGAAAATATAATAATTTAGTTTAAAATAAGGCACACTAATTTCAAAAATTTTTATTGAACTTCTGGGTAAAAGTGTCATCTGCTATTTCATCAACAAAACAGGAAAGGATATGTAATTTCTCTCCTCTATTCTTTGGAGACATGAGTCCAGCTCTCCATAGAGTTAACGATCCTTCATGTCGGAATTGTTATATTTTATATGGAACAGCTTTTTAATAAAACAATAATATCAGACATAAAGTGTATGAAGAATAGAAGAATTTATTGCTATGAAAAAAAGACCCCAAAATCTGCTCTTAGGAATGTTTCTTAGAAGGTTTCAATTGAAATGCTGTCAGGTAAGAGAGCAAAAATCAAAACTGCTTGTGAATGACTCTCATCCTTGATGTGCCAAATGAAGGAGTTACTTCTCTTTTCTGCATCTAGCTTTGTCTGAACTATTTTGTTTTCCAAAAAAATTAAATTTTATGATAATTTCAGTCAAATGCATATGCAATTTTGTGATGTCGATGGCATGTTTTGAAAAGGCATGCTTTGGTTAATTTATTGTTTTTAAATATGACCTTCTTCCATATCTGCACATCAGATAAAAAAACTTAACGGCCAAAAATCTGCCAGGCTCTTTGTATCAGGTACATGTATAATATAATCTGTAAAGGAACACTTTAAAAGTGTATCAATGTGTTAAAGGTTATATATGTGTATATGTTTTCCTACAGCAATTGAGTTATTTGGAAGAAAAATGATAAACCTAACTTTATTTAATTTTCAATAGTAGAATTCGTTGGTTATGAAGGCATACTCATGTTACTGCTTTGCTAAAACAGAAGAGACTGTGAAAGTGATCATGAGATTAAATGGTGTATTAAAAAGAGATGAGCTTTGGCACATGAAGTGTTTTTTTCCTGTGTTCCTGGTATCACTTTGATTCCTATGCTCAGCAGGGTGTGAATGGAATAAGGACTGCAATATTGTGTTCCTTATTGCAGTGAGCTAAGTAAAGGTTTTGATTTTCTTCGTCCAAATCTCCACTTGAATTAGAAACTACACCTTGTAATGGGGAAATATATATTCTGCTAGTTAATATATTGTTCAAGATAATCTAATTAAAAATGCTTTTAGAAATAGGAGGGTAGTTTGTGTGATAAGATTAAAAAACAGACAGTATTCAAAGTTCAAATTCTGTTTTATGTGACAAATTTCTGTCTGAAGCTCATCACAATCAAGTTCTACTCATTTGTGAACATTGAAATAAAAGGGATTTCTTGAGAAACTGAAAAGGATGTAGGGTTTTTTACATGCCATCAAATCCATTGTGAATCTCATTTAGGAAAACAAGTAACTTGGAAACTGAAGCAGTAATAAATCCTATTCTGCATGTATAAAATTTAACAAGATTCTACCTTAGCAACCACAAAGCAACTATCAGATGATCAGATACCAAAGATAGCTGGCAAGAAGGAAGAGCTTGCTAACAGCTGAGATCTGACAGTCTGTAATGTATAGGGTGTGGTTACTAATTCAAACTAAGAAGCACTGGCATGTGCTTGCTTAAAATAGGGAAGACACAGTGTTTGCACTAGAAACCCTTCTATTTCCTAGACTCACCAAATAATACATAGGGTCAACTGTTGCCACTACAAGAAAATGAAATCCTATGGCAAGTGAAAGCATAAGTTGTATAAAGTCAATAAGCAATTGTATGTCTAAGTACATATGATAAGAATTCTGTTGAGTTTTGGGGGATTTTTTTCTGTTTATATCAGCTTTAAAGGCAAGAAGTTCCTAAACTCTTTTCCTGTAGGACTTGGCTAGAGCCCATTAGATGCTGTTAATGCCAGACCTTTTCTCATTTAAACCTGTCACACATACCTGACTACTTTGATTGTTGCTAATCCTGAAAGGTGAGTGTTGGAAAATAAAATGACCCATGAAAATCACTCCTCACAACTTCACCTTCCTGTGCTGCTTCTGGTAAGGGAGAACATTAAAACCACCACAGCTGTTTCCTGCATATTTACCTTCATGGCTTTATTTTTTTATCCTGGCTCTCAGCTTTTGTATTTGGGGCCTCTTGCATAAGTTAAATGACCTATTTTCAAGCTGGACCATGTTGGGGTTAGGGAAGGAAGAAGCAAGAAGATATCCCAAACAGGGATGGAGAATGAAGCCCCAGCAGAAGCACTGCAGCTTTTGACTTTCTCTTACATTCCTTCCTATCTCCCTTGGTGAAAATGTTTCTTTCTGTGGTAGAAAAGTTAACAGGCACAGGGTGACAAAAGATGAGCAAGGATAGCTGGTTAAAACACAGACTGGCATTTTTTTCTTGTGTATAGTAGTAACTGGTTCATTGGGACATGGATCTCAAGAAAAGGTCAATCAATTTGAAGTATGAGTATCACCTGAATAGGAATGCCAGAGCTAAAATAGTATGAGATTTCTAACAGTGAAAGGAAAGTCTCAGCTGTAGGCTATTCATCAGCTAACTTTCTTATTTGTGTTGCTTTCTTGAAATAATCCTGAAGTCATATAGTCTTCTCTGCTTATAGAAAATAAATATTTACCTTGTAAAGAGATGTCGGGTTAAACTGTTCTGAGTTTGGGTTACCAAATAACTGATTAGAGTAGGTCAATAATTTACAGAACTTAACATCAGACATCCCTACTAAATTGACATGCTTGCATATTCCCAAATGTGATGTTTGTTTTCTTCACTTTATTACTGATTTTGAAAAAAAATATCCAGGTAAAATAATAATTCTCCCAATGGACATTATGTCCAATTTTCTGTCTTTAACTCAGTAAATTAACTATATTGTGTTGTCCATAACTGTTACACTAAAGATGAGAAAACCAATACTTGAAAGTGCATTGAACTGTCTTAGAATGTTTTTTAACCATTTAACTTTTAAAGAAACTTTTACCATGAGTGTGATTCAAGTACTGCTGTGCCGGTGAGTTTCATATTCTTTCAAATGTTTTCTGCAGACTATTCTTGCCTATGATTTTTACCATAACTGGGAGTGTAATGATAGCATCAATAAGCATACTAGCACACTTTAAAATCCTTCTAGCTTAAAAGAAAAACAAAGCAAAACAAATGCAAATAAATCCTCAGCAGTATGTAGAATAGCATTCCCAGTCTCTGACAGGTTTGTATAAACCCAGCTTGACACGTTCTCATAGCATTTGTTTCTCAAACTAGACAAATTAAATTTAATTTTATCATTTCCATAAGTGGAGCAAATGTTCTGCCAACTGCAGTCTGGTCAGTGATATGGTCAGTGACAAGACACTAACTCACTGAACCTGTTGGTCTGATCCAGTGAGGTGTTAATTCTTCTATTCTAATCTGCTTTGAGGAGTGAGTGCTAGGTCTCTCAGCAGGTCTGTCAGCGTAAAAATGCTGTCGTGAGAAATGTAGACATTACTGTACTAAAGGAAAACTGATCTGGTTTGTCTGTTAGTTTAAGTAAATTTTCCTCTTTTAAAATAAAGTTTAAAAGTTAAAGGTCTCCCAGAGGATTGGAAATTACAAACTGGCAACTACTTAACAGTTAAAAGCAGAAGTTGCAACAAAGGTCCTTTCATCTTGTCTGATATCCTTTGTGACGCCCACCCAGTTCAGTTACTGAAACAGTTGGATAGCCCCATGCCCTCTGTTACTACATGCCAGATACCACTGCCTTTTGTCAGAAAATGCTTTGCTAAACTGAGGAATTACTCAGGGAATCACTCAGACTCCTTAACCCTCGATAGAGTAGGCTCCAAATGCAGCAGAATGAGATTAAGCAATGAAATGGCAAAGTTGAGATACTGGTGTAAGGAGCACAAAGCACTGGTGTCATAAGAGCACAAAACACAGGAAAGGCTGAAGGGTAAGACTTGTGAAGGCATATCAAGGATTTAGGTGCAAAGTTGCAGATCTGGTGATGTTCAGCTTTACAGAGGCTTTGGTTACACAGCAGCATTTGCAGGTTTTAGGCTCCACAGATCAAGTAGAGTATTCATTTCTCTAAGGTTGGCTGGTCAGGTCCAAGTACATTGGCTGTGTAAGGAAGGGTATGTATAAATATAAAGCAGAAAATCTGTGCCAAAAATAGTATTTGTGAGTTTTATATTTAAAGACTAAATTACTCCCATTTAAAGCCATACTTAAAATATTTTTTGTCTATTCAATTTTAATTTATATCCTAGCTTGCCTTTTTTTTTTTTTTTTCCTATAAAATGGATTCTTTTTTAGTTATGTAATCATAACATGAGTTTTTTAGCAACATTTTAGTTTATGGAAAACATTTCTAGCCAGGGGTGGCTGGAAGTTTTAATTGATTTTTCACACTTCAGTGCAGTCATTTTTTGCAAATACTTCTTGATTATTTTTAGTAGTGTCCCAAACCCAGATTTAATTTTTATGTGGTAAAGGGGGTTACTGTGCCTAGAATTCAAATATATTATTTAAAACATTTCTCAAGTCTAATATCAAATAAGTATGTTTATTAATTTTGCAGATGTTAAACTTCAGTTTATGTGGTCCAAGTATCTCCTGAGTTTTAAGCTGTCAACATAGCATGAATGGTGGGATGGATTCTGCATTCCTAGCCTGAGTAGTATCTTACTTTGCAAATAATCTCAAATAAAACAGAAACAGTACTAAAAGAACAGATCTTTATCCTGAAAAATCTAGCCTTATTTGGTTTTAAGCAGGGGAATTCTCACTGAAACAACTTTTGATTTTTCATCCATACAATCGATATGTGTATGATGATTTACAGGATTTAACTTACTATATGCCTTAGAAAGAAATCCTGATACAGTATCTGACCAAGGGTACTTATTTAGTAGGTAATTTAAAAGGTAGTTCAGATTTTCAGCAGCAATCATACAGGTGACTGTACACTGGCCTGGATATTTCCTAGGTTTAGCCATTAAAGTTTATGAGAAATGGGATACATGAAAATAAAAATATATATTATTCTATTAGCAGATTTTCCTGTAATTGCCATGACAGCAGGTTTAGGTTTTTTTCACTAGACTCTGACAAAAGCATATGCTTTTCTTTCATGCCTGCCCATCACCCCCTATTCCAGCAGCAAACTGAGGTAGAAATTCTAATCTTTATTGGTTTTAAGTATTATAGGCAAAATGTAGGAGCATGACCTTAAAACTGAGAACAAACTTGGAGAAAATATAAGCTGTGGCAGAGTGACAGTAACCAGAAAAAACAGCGTTAAGTGTTATTTCTTCACAGGTTGCACACATGGCAGTCAGTAGCCTTTCATACACCCAGGATTCATCAGTTTATCATCAGAACCAGAGAGGCAAGGGGGAGCCCAGCTTTTGCTGCCTGAGGACATCTTCCTGCAGAAGAAGTTTAATTAAAATGTGTCCTCAATTTTATCCTGTGAAAGGCTAACCACAGTTTCAGTTATTACCCCTGTAAATTCGTTTGCCAAGTGTCATTAATTTGACAACAGCCTTGCAAAGCAAGAGGTTCTAAGGTCCATACATTTTACCTTCCTGGGAATCTGGGAGTGCCCTTAACAGCCACAGCTGGAAGGAGAAGACAGCAAACAGGACTTATACAGAGGATGTCTAGTGACAAATATTTAAAAATTGGGTTTTATGGGATCATTTTAAAAACATATTTTAAACTCTATGAAGAAAATGCCTTGTTCACTGTAAAAGGTCTTTTATGTCACTACATTTCTGTTTAGGAAACTAAATTCTGTTTGTATCTGATATATACATATTTACAGGAATATTGAATTTTACATTGAACTAGAGTATATGTTCATGGAATTTTACGTTCACTTTATTGAAGTTAAAACATATGTCAAATGCCAAATCAAAGTGTTAGAGCTCCAAAGCTAAGCAACTTTTTGTGCTGATGTGTTCTGTGCCAGATCAGCTTATATTCATTGAAGTGAATGAAACTTTGGAATTTTGTACCAGAAAAGCTGAGGTTATATATTTTCCTCTTCACTTGGACAACTCTCATTTAGATTATAAAAGGAGAGAGACACTGATTAAAATGCAAACAGTAATGTCCTGAACACGAAGCTCATGTAATCAGGAATAAAATAACTGAAGCTAATTAAGTCTAGCACTAAAGAAAAAAAAAACAAATTTGCCAATGAAGAAAGTAGCTCTTAGAAAGCAAAAGGACTCAGGCTGTTAACCGTATGGATCTGAGCCATGCCTAGGGAGAGAAAGCTTCCTTTAGCACAGAAATGACTTATCTTCTTTGGAATTCTGCCTCATATTTGTCCATCCTCTTCTGACAGCATTCTTTATTCCTTAGGAAATCTGGAGAAGGGAACAGAGGCTTAATTAAAGATTGCCATTACTCTAATCTTAATGACCATGATGTACTTTAATTGCTACAAAAGGTTTTATTTCACTATTACTATTTCACTTAAATAAAAAAAAAATTCATGTTGTCTAACAGATTGTCAGAACATAATATAAGTAACTGAAGAAGTAACCTTGAAAAATAAACCAGTTTCAGAGCTTATTTCTACAGGGGAAAAAAAAAAAAAAAAAAAAAAAAAATCCTGTCTCAAGAAGCAAGGACACTTTTCAAAATATAAAAATATTCTTATCTTTCAAACTTCTGACTCACATAATGTCAAATACTTTCATTGCCAAAAGATCCAATATCAATAAATTATTATCAGAAGGGTTCAAGGAATTCATAATTCGACCTAAATAATGGCAACTGACTATGACCTTACTTAACAGTTTGATAAATAAGTACAGAATTTATTGGAGTTTGATCAGCTAATACAGAAAAACTTGGTTACTTAAATTATTTACATGTAATATAGTTTGTATAGGTTTATTTCAATACATCAATTGCACTGCAACTGTAGGATGATGAATTGCCTTTCAACTCTTCTGTCCCTGGGAGAAGTTCCATTCTTCATAGAGAACCACAGCAAAGCCATCTGGCAGCTAGACTAAGAAATAATCGCTTCAAAATGGACAAAATAAGAACAGTAATTGTGGGCTTTTCTCATAGTGAGATGCAGTATTAGTTACATACGAATCTTAAATAACTTGATTGTGAATCTGAAGTACTCCTGACTTATGGATTTGTATATTAAAAGAATGTATGAGCCTTTGAACTACAATATGTGGACATTTACATATTTTTATTATGAGTAAAAGCAATTTCAGATAGCTATTGTTTCCTCCTGTCTTCATCTTTGATTCTCCAGCTGATCCCTTTTCAGCAAATCATTTAAGCATGTGCTTTAAATCTGTGTTAAATGCACACCTATTGAAATCAACAAAAGGTATTCTTGTAATACCTATATGTTCCTCTGAACTTGAATATTGATATTTGGTCTTCAGAACATGCTGAAGTTATATCCCAAGTCATTAGGGACAACTCTTTTACCAGTTAACATGAATATTTTGTGTTATTCTTAAAATTAGAAACCTTGATGACTGTGGCATACGTATGCAAAGAAAGGATAGTTCACAGATACAATGTGTGCGTACACTTGCCTAGATGAGAGAGCAAATTTGGTAAACTAAGTAATTTACTACATTTATATATCCTCATCCAAATATGACTGTAAGGAACCGCACCCATATTGTCCAAGTAGACATTGTGTTGTGATGCTATTACTGAGACAGGGGATATTAGGACCAGCTTTCTCAGCACAGGAGAGCTGTTGTAGCTGGCCTTAAAGTAATTATTTATCTCGCAAGATACACCCCACACCCCCCCACACCCCCCCACACCCCAGCAAATTGAGACACTATATCCTGTTTTTCTTTAAGTATGAGGTGCAGAATGATGAATAGTTTCTCACAGAAAACAAAATTATTATTAGACAATAAGATTCAGATTGCTTGTTTCAAAATATTTGTACCACAGAAAGGATGAAGGTAATGTAAAGTTGATAAGTTGAAACAGAATCCTGCTTTGAGTCATTTCACCTGTCATCCAAAGATTAGGTTAAAAGAGAACTGTATGAGACAGATTTAAGGTGTTTGAAAATGGGTTTTGTACACACGAGGAGGATGTAAACAGAGTGATGTATTGAAGTTCCATTTTGTTAAGGTATTCAAAGCTGTAGAGTTGTGGTGCAGCAAGTGAAGTATTGCTTAGTGTAAAATTTCATGAGGGCTTATGATCTCATTTTGACTAAACATAAATATATAGCATGTTTAAAGCATGCTGTTACAGATTCAGAGACATAACTTAAAACTGTACTTCAGATTTAAAAAGCTACAGTCAGTCATCCTAATTGTAAATAGGTAGCTGGCCAGGAAATCAAATTCCCCTCCTGAGTACCTTCAGCTATAGAGATCTCTCCAGTTATCTCTCTAGTTTTAGGTGTGAGTTGGGATTGAGGCGGAATTGTTGGGTTTTTTTCAAGTCAGGATTAGTGGATTTTGAGAGGATAAATATTTGATTTCTCATGGTTTCGTGTCAGCTCATGTGAACAATCAGAGAAAAGAGGGGCTGGAAGGCAGCTTATGGAGTCACCTCAACTGTGTCAACACTGTTCCTTCTTCAGTTTGACATAAATGTGATAAAGAGCCTGATGCATTTATGAGAGACATGTCAGGACAGATCCAATTATCTCTTGCAGAAGACTGAAATAAAGTTTCTCACAAAAAAACCCTCCTCTGTTGCAGGCAGTATCCTAACTCTGCCATGAAAGGTCATAATTATCTCATCCTCCCCCAAGTTTTATTCATGTGGCATCACCAATAGTTAGATGGTACACTTTTAAGTTGTCACCTAGAGCCAGGTGATGTAACACAGTAAGTAAGCATAAGCATACACTGCTGATCTGAGTCTTTCTCCCTGTAGGTATGCATCTTGTTCACCAAGTGTGCAGCCCTGGGAATAATGGCTATGAATGACCTGTACATTTTCTCTGAAGCCTGTCTTCAAGACTGTTCTTGATCTAGAAGCAGACTTAAGCAATACCCCGCATCTTGGGGATTAGCTCCAAGTACATATGCAAATGCTGTACTGGACCAGATTGCAAAGCTGTGATCTTTGCAAAGTAGAATTGCTTCACAGAGTAGGACCACAGAAGCAGGAGGGATCATATAGACATTACTGTAAAAGCCTGCAAAGAATTAGGTAATGAGCAACCAAAATATCATTAATGAAATAGTAGTTGTGTCTTCCTATTGTATGAAAATACAAGTTATTGACAGAATCAAAATCAAGAAGAAAAATTTGTAGCATTGTTTGCATTTCATTGTTTCTTTTCCACTTTCCAATATTGGCTTTTAACATCTGCTAGAGGAATTTGCACAAAGTAGTTAGGCATTTACTAATCTGTGGAATGGCCTTGTTTGGACAAATGTCCTAATTTAATGCCACATTGCTATTGTGTTATTCTTTCTATTAATTGTTTCCAATAGACTGAAAAACAAATTGACCTCTAACAACTAGGGAATCATATTTATTATATTCCTGCTTTGAATATTCCTCTTTCAAATCAAAAAAAGGAGACTCAGGAAGAAGGAAGTATTTATTACTATGAAATTCTGTTCTAAAATACTGTTTAAGTAACATTCTAGAAATGATTCCAACCACAGAATGCCAGAGTGATGAGCTTTTATCATATGGAAAAGCTCCTTAATTATGTATTCGATAGTGCTCTAAAATTAGTTGGATGGCCTCTTTTCTGATTATGTATCATTTTTCAAAACATGTTCTCTAGTATAATTCTTGGTGTCATAATGATCATGACTACCTGTTTACAAAGAATTAATGGAACAACAGCAGTTGCTGTCAGAATAAATAGCATTTTCCAAGAGCATCAATTGAAATCTCAGCTTTACTTCTGGTACAGCAAAGAACAGTGATGTTGAGGAGCGGTACAGGGAAATGCTGATTGTTGGTAACACTTGTGTGTACAATGACTTTCTGATCTATAGTGTGCAAAGTTCTTTCTTTAATGTAGCTGGCATATGGAAAGGATACAATTATAGTCCTTCCCCAACTCCTGTTGGATATGTGGGTTTAATCTCTCTAGCCTATCTACTAGATCTATTGGCATCTATAAGATGCCAAGTTAAGAGAAGATTATTTTCAGAGGAAGGGAACTGTTCTTTGTATCCAGTGGGGAAAGGACAAAGAGTGGTGGTTTAACATTGCATCCCTTCTGAAATGTCAGCAAGGCCCTGACAGAGACTGTGAAGGCTGCAGCATCTTATGACACGAAGTTCGAAGAAGGATATCTTAAGAATGGTGGAAATATTTCTCACCCTGTTGTTCTCAGGTTCTCTCTTTCTGAGCACAGATATCTATGGGAATACTCCCAAACTCACCATATTTGAATCAAGGTCAGCCCTATATTTTTGCAATCAAGGTCCTAGTTTGTCACTTCTGTAGGGCAGAATCTTTTTTCTCCTATTTTTCCCTGCATGCACAGCAAAATATTTGCCTGAAGATATTATGTTCTGTATTCCTCATGTTTTTTTTCTTTATTTCTGTTTATATTTGTCCATTTTCTTGAGGTGTCTAGAGCCCTCTGCCGGTGCCTGGCCACCTCAGAAAAAGCTACTGTGGTTCTGGCATGTCAAATGCTGCATTGTTAGACAGAGGTTATCACCTGAGTGAACTTGTTTGCATATTTCACTGCATAGTTTGCTTCTCCTGCATAAGGAACTGGTTTTTTCAAGCAGCTAAGGTTCATATGACTTAAGTTTCTATGAAACCTATACATATAGTCCATAGTGAGAGATTTGGGTTTTACCTCTGCAAGCACAGGGGAATTTCTTTACTTTGTTTCTACAATCACCAGGGATTTTCAGGCTGCCTCTTTGCTCCAGAGCCTTTGATTTGATCAGAGCTGTGCCTTCGCTTTCTGAAAGTGTCCTTAATGAGAAGCATATTTTGGGAGCTATGAAGGAACTCCTCAAGAAAAAGACAGCACAGGGAGGAAGGGAGGAAAGAGTGAGGAGACAGTCTTGCTAGGATGCTGAGAAGTGAAAGACCAGTGTTAGGAGGGAAGAGAAATACGATTATGCAGCATCAGAACTGCAGTAGCCTCTGCAGAACAGAGAATAATAGAACACCAAGACAGAACTTTCCCTTTGAAGTCAGAGATGGGAGACTTCCTACATGGGCAGATTCTCCTCTGTTTTGTTTTTCACAGGTGAATTATTAATTGCAATGGCATTTGAGAAATCTTTTGAGGGAGGGGGCATAAATCCCACTTTTAATTTTTTTATTGAAAAGGAATTCTCAATCTGTGTGTAATCAATTTAGTTTTCATGTTAATGACAATGTGCAAGTATGAAATCCCTGAGAAGTCTACAGTGCTAATTCAACTAGGTAAATCTTGGAACTGCTTTGTAAAAATTGATTCTGTTTTTTTATGGATTTCCTTATCAGACATGTCCACTGTCTACATCAGTTAATGTTTTCACTATTTTGTGTCTGTGTCTCAAGTTTGAATTCCTTGGCTCATCTATATTCTGCTAAATCTGTAAAGAAATACATTTTGTTAGTCTTCCTATTATGGTTAAAAGCAAGATGATGTTTTGTGATAGCTGCTTATCAAGATAACAAGTTTCACTATTTATTAAATCAGGCCAATAGTTCTGAAAGCAGAGAACTTGTATCAGGTGTTTTCCCAAAAAATTCTTGGAACAAGAAATTCAGAGTGATGCATCTGAAGTATTAAAGGAACAGCTATTACAGAACATTGTGATGAAGGCTTCGTTGTAGTCACATGCACAATTAGCATGACAAGCTTGATATTTTAAATTCCTTTATCCCTTACTGAAAACTGTAAAAATAAATATATGTAGACAGGATGTCTAAACCTGCAGCTGAAAACAAATAACTGAATGGTAATCTCATATCCTGGCTAACTAGTGTTACACATAAGCTCCAGGACAGATGGTAGTTTGTTATCTAAAGCTGGCATAAAGACCATGGCATGGACACCATTCTGGCAGGAGCTCAGCAAGGTATTTTGCACCATGGGGATGCAAAAATCTGTCTTAATACAGAGGGTGCACATGCTACCACTCCCTCACTGGAGATACCCTTTTTCTTTTTCAAGGTGGTCATACCTTTGAGTCTGTGAATATGGGATAGGCCTTCTGCTACCTCACCTTTTCCCCACCAGTTCTCAGAGATACTAATTCTAACTTTATTCAAAAAAGAGTAAGATTAATTTCTCCACCTCTGTTTGGGAGTTGGGAGGAAGGGATAAGAGAGGAGCCATAGGATTTTTGCTTGCATGTCCCTACACAATCAATCTTTTCTACCTCTCTCAGTAAAGTTACATTATAGACTGCATTTCTGCACAGTGAACAGTTTTCTCTGGAGTTTTTTGCAGTTTGTCTGTATATTAAATCACTTCTTATTTCATGTATGAAGGAAGAAAAGTCATGTGAACATCTGAATTCTTCATGGAAGACAAGTCTTTTACCTTTTTACAGTCTTTTCATTTTGAGTATCTAAAAATAGGTCACAACCTGTTTTTGTAGTAAAGCATGTTGGGTTTTTTTCCTATTTATATAATATGAAAAGTTTTGAGACAGTTTTGTTCATGATTTTAAAGACTTTCTGTACATGACTTAACATGAAATTTTTAAGGACTTCTCAAAATATGTCTTTTTTTCCCCATTTTTTTTCTGTTTTTAAATGATGTGAGAAGTTAATAACCAACACTGAAAGTGCCTTTATAATATTCTACTATTTCAGTTCATGAATGTCTGAAACTTGAGGGCATGTGACTACGCTAATAATATGAAAATAGATAACACTGAAATTTCTGTACTTACTTCCTGTGATCAATAAGGTCAGCTAGGACTTCTGGTATAGCTTTTCAGTCAACAAAAAAAAAAAAAAAAAAAAAAAGAGAGAGAGAGAAAGAAAATAAATAAATAAATAAATGCATATCTCCCTATTTCTCTGGCACCTCTCATGTTGGCTTACATTAGTTGTCTTCTGCAGAGACGGCTGTCTAACATGTTTTCCAGCAACAGCTTGGCTTTCATTGCAATTGTTAGTCTTCTCTGTTATTGAATTTTCCACTTTCATTTTGTGTTTTCTCATGATATTGAGAAAAAAAGTTTTGCTAGCTTCCTCAACACCTGCAGTGTTAAAGGCAAAATTACTACACATCTTTCTGAAGCTGGGATTTCAGCTTTCATTCAAAATGGTCAAAAGGTAGATCTAGATACAGAAGTGTTCCAACTACCTACTGATGTCAATACTTATTGATGACTGCCACCTTTCTAGAATATTTTTAGTGAATGTTTCTTTTTTCTGAACTGTCAGAACAGACACAATTACATTTTATTCCAATTTAATAATATGTAGACAAGTACAGTTCACAACAGTCACACCATTTTTAAAAGGGGGTATTCACAAACAGTCTTGCTTTTACCTTTTTCTGTCCAAACCTGCTGACAGGTATCTTTGATTCACATGCAGGGAATGAAAAAAAACATTTAGCTTATTAGTTTTGGCCTCATTTTTCAACTATAGGTTGATTTAGCCTAGGTTTGCCTTGAGGTGGGTTCTGTGTGCTTTATGATACTATAATTGTCAAAAGCTAAAATTCTTTAGATTTTAAGGTAATACTGTAAGTATACTGGTGAAAAGTAGGAAGGAAGGAAGAGAGAGAGGGAAGGAATGAGAAAGGGAGAACAGGAGACCTTGAAGGATCTACTAAACCTTGGATTAGTTCTACATTTATCTTGGAAAGCATTAGCTACCTAATGCATAAGTATTATGCAACAGCTCCTCTATCATTGTCAATTCACACCCTTCAACAAAGATTAATTTTTATGACCTTCAGTAATTTCAATCCTACAGATTCAGTAACTTCAGTTCTAGAGATTTCACAGAAGCATCAGAGCTGGAAGGGACCTCCAGAGATTATATAGTCCCAACACCTCTGCTAAAGTGGCATTGCCTAGAGTACATTACACAGGATCATATCCAGGCAGGTTTTGAAAGTTTGCACAAAGTGAAACTCCACAACCTCCCTGGGCAGCCTGTTCCAGTGCTCCATCACCCTACAGTAAAGTTTTCCCCCATATTTGGATGAAACTTCCTGTGTTCTACCTTGTGCCCATTGCCCATTGTCCTGTCACTGAGCATTACTGAAAGACTCTGGCCCCATTCTCCTTCCAGCCACCCTTTAGGTATTTATTATTGATATTTAGGTTTTATTATTGATAAGGTCTCCTCTCAATCTTCTCCAGGTTAAATAGTCAAATGTCTCTCAACCTTTCCTCATAAAAGAGATGCTCCAGTCCCCCAGTCACCTTTGTGGCCCTCTGCTGGACTCTCTTTAGTAGTTCCCTGTCTCTCTTGAACTGGAGAACCCAGAACTGGACACAGTATTCCAGATGTGGCCTCACCAGGGCACAATAGAGGAGGAGGATGACTTCCCTTGACCTACGGGCCACACTCTTCTTAATGCACCCCAGGATACCATTGGCCTTCCTGGCCACAAGGGCACATTGTTGGCTCATGGTTAACTTCTCGTCTACCAGGACTCCAAGATCTTTCTCCTCAGGGCTACTTTCCAGGAGGTCTACACCTAATCTGTATTGTTGCATGGGGTTGCTCCTCCCTAGGTGCAGGACCCTACATTTGCCTTTTCTGCCCAACACTCCTGCCTGTCCTGATTTGCTGCTTCTATTGCACATTGGCCATAATTTCTCCTTCTGCTGCCTTACCATTCACTTTTTAGCCAAGTGTTTTCTTGTTAGCTGGATCTACTGGCTCAGTACAGGTATTACTTCAGGTGCTATTCTGAAATGTAACATCAGAGTTGTGCTATGGTGTGCATTAGTAACAGTCTCATGTTGCTAGAGTAGCACAATTCTCTCCCAGGCACCTCCTCAAGAGCTCAAGATTCACTTTGGGTGGTAGGCAGTCAAAAGGCCATCATTATAGCACTTTATTCTACCATCTCTTTCCTTTATGTCCTTGGTCTCATTGTAGCATAGCAATAACTTGCAAATAAGTTGTACACTTTTGCATTAAGAGTCTCACGGGTAGCCTTCTCCTCTTCTGCCATAAAACCTGGGGTTAGATGCCCTGTGAGGCATCAGTATAAAGATACAAATAGCATGCAGTTAAACCACTAATGTTTTCACTGATGGACCTTTTGCATTCAATCCACCTCTGTTTTCCCAGCAGTAGCTGGGAATTCTCTGTCTCATAGATTTAGACTCAGATATCATAAGGCCAGTCACACTGCTGGCCCTTGACAAAAAGGCCTCTATAACCACAGCTGATACAATGGGAAAGTGGGAGTAAGCCCTGCATGTGTCTGGGAGAAGTGAGGGCACCCAAAAATGTTGAAAAGAGCCTTTGTCCCACACCAATCATGCTGAAGTGGGAGAAAACCATTGGCAAAATTGAACATCAAGCAGAATAAAAAATATTTCTGACAGCCTCGGTAACCTTGCTAGAGGAGTAAAAGGTCAGCCATCTCATCAGGGCATGGGGCTTTCTCACCAGCACATGGATCATCAGGTGAATGGTAAAGCAAAGGGACAACACAAGATCATGGCTCCCACTTCTCCCACAGGATGGGTGTGCACAGAGGGAAGCCACTTCTAGAGTGGGAGGTGAGCTTCTGACTCCTACAGATGGGGAGACCCTTTCCAGGGTTGGGTGGTATACAACTTCTTGGGATTTCTAAATGGCATTTAGAAATCTGAAGGTTTGTATTAAGATTTTGCAAGTGTCTATTACTTTGTTTTGGTGTGCTTGTGATACTGAAGCATCATATTTGCTGGTTAATTACATGTCATTAGTAAATCAATAAATTGCTTTGATTTTTATTTGATTTAAAGTGTGTGAATTGACCAGTTTTCCTCAGAGTCAGCATCTAACCCACTGGAAAACTAGCATCAGTGCTTCAGGCTGATCAGTAGGCTAAGTTGGTGAGAGGGTTTACTGAATTATCTGTGGAAAAAGATGGAGAAAAATTCTTCTTATGATGATGGAACAGGTTATAGTTCCAAAGAGGCTATGATTCAAATTTGATGGAGAATTTTTTGTGTTTTCATAATTAATATTCCACAAAACTTAGTCCATGTAGTGGCAGTTCTTTCTTACAAGAATGTTTATGTTTCTTATAAGCAAATTACAAATAAAACTCTGGACTCATGCAAATAGTATGTCTACATTCCAAGACAGAAGTGTTCTCCCAGCCTCTTTAAGCAGGGTTACTTAATATGTTTTTAAAAATGCATGTTTAGTATGAATCTGATAACTCATTCTCTGTGGAATGTTTTAATGAATAATCATTAGGAAAAAAGACTGCCTTCACTTCATATTCCTCATTTATAAGAGATCTGGAGTATCCTGGAGTAGGCTTAATAAAATGTTATAGGTCAAAGAGTGTAATAATAGATAATGAAGATGAAGTATAGATAACTAACCCTAGTACTCTCCACAGTGGCATTTTTACTGCTTATATTCTTTTGTAGTTTTTATTAAAGCTCCTGAAGGGCTTTGCTTTGACATTTTATTTGGTGTACCATACTGAAAAAACTCACGTAAGAGAGAGAAATGTCTCAGAATTTGTAGAAAAAATATTTTACAGTTAATTAAAAATGAAGATATGTTAGGTGGGAGAGTTTGTGGAGAATGTAAAACATTATGATGATCACTTCAGCTTTAAACAACCAAAGTCATATATAACAAGAAGTTTGCCTGTGTTCCGTGGGCATCTCTGCTGCATACATTTCTCTTGGAAGTGAATTTTGGGTTTTTTTGAATACCCTACTTGGTAGCAGAGACACAGCTATCTCAATAGACTTTTTTTTTTTCTTACCTGGCTCAGCAGAGTGTTAAAACATTTTCTCAGACAGTAGCAGTATCTTTTTCATGGGAATTTACTGGACTACAGCAGATTGGTTCTATCCACTAGTCAGTGGATACATAGTTTGTAATAGCACCTGTGATACATGATATTTATTTATCCTTAGTAATTAAAATGTACACATAGAGAAAAAGAGGTACAGGAACAAAAAAAAAAATCTCACAGGATGTAAATTTATATATGTTCCAAAATAAGTTGTAGCTGTTTGATCATCTCTTCACTAGGGAAAAGTTAGGTTAATTTTTTCTCATTTTCTAAAAGGATATGGCTTTATTTATGTTTCCAAAAAAATACTATAGGGGATGTCACTGGAAAAACAAAGTGAAATAAGTAGTCCATAATACAGATTACATGGTGTTTTTTGGGGCTTCCTATTAGAGTCAGTTGCATTTTCCTCTTTCTGGTTTAAAATTATACAAGTTACCTTACTCTAAAACTTTTTCTATTTGTCTTCCCTGTATACATGTCTTCCCTGTATATCAAGACAAACTGGTTAGAAAAGACAGGAAAAAACATTTGCCCTCAGGAATACAGAATTATCTTGGTTTTCAAACAAAAGAATAGAAATTAAAAATAAGAAGCAAAAGAACACAGTGGAGACCGAAAAAGGATGATCATAAGATTCATAGTCTTCCCCTCTCCATCATGCAGGTTACACTTCTCCAGCTGATTCAAAAATCTCTGATTTAGATACAGCTCCTTCTTCTTTCAGCCATTACCCTTTCAAAATTTAAGTCATATTTTGTCTAGGTATGAAAGTATGCCTTTGCTGTATCTGTAGAAAACAAAGACTTTTCAGAAATGCTTATCTAAGAAATTCAAGTTCTCCAGTAGGTATGGTTGGTGTTGCTCTAGCAAATAAAGCATGTTGAATACATGAAGTTAAATTCTGCCCAGGAGAAAGGAGGTAAAAAGGTCCCTGTTAGTTCAAAATAATGAGACAGGTGGGTGCAGACACAGGTGAAAGCTTACTCATGGTAAGAAGAAGTGCTAGACGTGAAGATTCAACAGTAAGTAAATAGTGACTAATTTTACCTTTTCACTGCTTGAAAACAACACTAATGTTTTTACCTGCTGTGCATTTCCCCAACGCATCCTTAGCTTATATAAAATGCATATTAGCAGTAGAGTACAGAATGTACAGACTGACTGCAAATCAGAGATTGAAAGAAGTTACAAGGAACCTGTAGAGGTTCCTGGGCAGCAAATAGAGGAAGATCTTACTTCAAGTAGTGCCATGCAGCATGTTGAGTCTGTGTCACTTGCCTCAGGGTAGTAAGAGTTCATAAAATCAAGCCACTTACACAGCTATAGATCCTCTATAATGTAACATTTATTTTTCTTTGCCATGGGCAATAGATTTTCTATTATTGAATGTGAACTAATTAACTAGCAGAACAAGACCAAGTTATCAGCACCTATTCAATGTTTTTCCACACTGTAACAGATAGGACAGCTCATCCACCTGCTTGACACAAGCTCAGGTTTCATCTCTGAGGATGCTCTCTGTGCTGCTTGCTGCTGCTGCTCCTCTGCTTTTGAAGCACATTATAAACATACCCAGTGTAGAAATCTTCTCAGCCCACACAGGGATATGACAGCTACTTAACAAACCAAGTGGCATTACACAGCAACCCAGGAAAGAAATTTTCAAGTGATCTCATCAGATATCTTTATAGACTGCCTTTCTACAAATAGAGAGCTGATATGAACACTGAAGCTGAAAGTCTGTAGGTGCTCTACTGCTCTGAACCTTGCATGGGCATTTGTGCCAAGATAGAGTGAGTCAAAAAGGACAGAAAATCCTACCCTTCTGACAAGGCAGCATCTGCTATTCACTTCTTACAGAATCCATAGATGTAAATTTCTACCTTTGAAACTAAAGAACCTGAATTAGGAAGGGAGGGGATTTAGTTTGTTTCTTCTATTTTTTAAAGTGTGCTGTAATTACTGGGTTGCTGGATATGCAGATACGGTTTGGAACAGTTTTCTGTCTGGTTTTAACCAGGAATTTCATCTTGGACTTTGATAATCAAGAAAATGCTGAATATATCCCCAGATAAAATACCTGGGAATGTAAGTGTAAAATTAATGTGATACAATCTCACACAGAGAAGTTATTATTTATGATCATAAGAAACCATGGTTTCTTATGCAATTCTTATGCATTTTGTCTTTGCATTTTCTGCATTCTTATTTCATTTTGTCTAGAAGAATTTTCATCAAATGCAGCTTCAAGCTGGACACAGACAATTTTGCAGAGAATTGCCTTACTAACAGATCATTGGTCACATGCAAACATAGGACTCGAGGACATACTTACAGATGTGTCTCTTAAATTGCAGCGGAAAAATGAAGTTATTCAGTATGCACTACAAGCCTGCAATGGTCTTGGAATGTATTTTACATGTATTTTCATCTGCAAAGATTTTTAAATAACCTTAATACAGTAAACTTAGACATTCTCATAATCCTTTACTAAATTCCTAAGATACCTATATTTCTTAAAGTACTATGTGAAGATTCACACATTTAGATGAATCAACTCTTACTGTGGTTCTTGAGGACTTGAAGCCTGTGCAAATTTGCTTTCATTATCTCCGACCTTCATCCCTACTCAATTTTAGAATCTACTGCCAATTTTGATTTTAGTAAAATCTGATAAAAGATTAAGTGCCTCAAAGACAGCATGTTATACAAGTATCATACGAGTTGGTGGGGAGAGGGGAGCATTCCCACTGAATACCTTTATGGATGGAAAAATGGAAATTGAGTTCAGCAATTTCCTGACCAGTCTGCGGGTGCTCCTGAAGCCATTGTATATGCCATCTCTGGTCTAGCTCCAGTTAGTGGATAAAAAAAGAAGGTGTGTATGTTGGGATATGTTTTAGGGGACATGGAGAAAGTTGGAGCAAGGATATATGAAGGAACTACCAACACTGTGGTGCAAAAGCTAGTGGGATTGAAAAGAGCATGGAGCTATTATGATGTGACTTAGAGGATATTGTATTAAAACTGAAACAAGCTTTCTGTGCATGGAAAACAAACTGGGTTTTATATAACCAGTGTAATAAGTTGCCATGTATTCCAGTGATATATCATACTTAGAAACAGACCTCAGTTTGCTTAAATTACGTTCAGTTTATACTTTTGCTGTCTACAGAATGGACAGGCTGATAAAAGTTAACATAAGAAGAATAAAAGCCTCAGAAATAAAATTACATTTATTGAGATAATATTAGCTAAAATTCAGTGAGGTATTATAGGTAGGTATTATATTAATCTTCTTATATATCTGATGACACAAAACCAAGAAGTTTAAAAAATAGATTTACCTCATTCAGTCTTGTTTGAGGCCTCAGATAGTAGCCATTACAGGTGGAGGGCACTACATGCCAAGACTCTTGATCTGTAGTAACTTTATAAGAGAAGGAATTCTTTGTAAAATTTCTGTATTGCAACCATCTGAAATGGAACTCAAAAATCTACTGTTCAGGGAAAATACTTTGTCCTTGTTTGCTATACTGAAATTTGTTGACCAAAAGCAGCAGTTAGTGTTCTACACCCTGCACTATCTTCAGTGTCCCCCATGACACAAATTTCAGCTAAACTACACCGTGGTTTCCTGTCCCTCTATCTGTTATGTATGAGACAAGCCAAAAAAGGAATCCATGCTGTTCCAAATGCAGCATATGTGCTGGTAAAGTTATACAGCAGAGTATATTCACCTACATGAGATGTGGAAAACATGGCCCTTCTGATCTCCTTATTAACCCAGCTTCATAGCTTTAGTTGTGGATTGCAGGAAAGGAAAGCCCAGTATGAAAACAAAATAAACTATTTCTTCTTCAAGTATCAATACAGGCCATGTAGTACTACTGATTGAGGGTCAGTTAATCCATCTAACTGTAGTGATGGTCTGCCAGGAGTTAATGTACAACTGAATGATACAAATGAAAAGCCATTCATAGTTTTAATTTATTCTAAACTATAGCACTCAGATCAAAACATTGGAGTCTGATGTACTGTGATGCAGTGGGCCACCCTAACCATAAGCATGAGTTTGAATACATCCAACTTGGGAACAGCAGCATACATATTTTCTTTGCCTGCTTCGGTATTTTGGGGGTGTATTGAATGTTTCTGCAGCGGTGTAGCTCTACTGGAATAACTTTTAAGTGTTATGCAAGAGGAATGTAGAAATCTAGTTTTATCATCTATTTTTATAGAACTCTCTATTTTTAGTGCTTGGGTATATGTAGGCTTTAAACACATAAATGTATGTCATTGTCTGCTCAGATGGGTATTCTCTTGTACGGATGTTATTGTTTGCTGTTTACTTTCACTGACAGAATTGTCTGCTGTTTCATTTCATTATCACAAACAATCTGTACATCCCAACTTTCTCCTTTTAGGTGGTAAACAGGGTGATGTTTCCTAATCTTTTTACCCCTAGGCTTATATTTCAACACAGCCTGTCTTTCCATTCCACTGTTGTTTCTTTCTTTGTTGTTTTTGTTTTGTTTGTTTGCTTCTTTGTTTTTTAATTCAAAGGATAATATTACTGCAAAGCACTGGGAAAAAAGTTTGGGGTTTTTTTTCAGGTTGGGAACTTGCTGGATTTTTTTTTCAGGCAATATACAGTAATACACTCCTTTTAACCCTCTTACAGAGGTGTAATGTGGACAGTAAACACTAACATGTATCTGACTCCCTGCAGATTCACCACTTCTTTGAAAAAGAGCCACTGCATTTTTACCTTTTGTTACAGGGATGGTACATAACCTAACACTCATAACAAAGCAGTGAATAGGGACATTCTTGTTTCATTTGGAAATGCTTTGTTTCCTCTTGGGAATAAGGAATCAGCTAACTTGCAAGAAAATACTAGTAAACAGCATAAAAAAAAAAAAAAAAAAAAAAAAAAAAATTGACAGGAATATGTATGCAAAGTC
>JANHGN010002755.1:0-32142 GCA_024605025.1 Megaceryle maxima
GAGTCCTCAGCACAGCAGAGCCAGGGAGCTGCTGGAGCGGGGCCAGAGGAGCCCCAGCAATGCTGGGAGGGCTGGAAGCCCTCTGCTGGGAGGCCAGGCTGGGAGAGCTGGGGGGGTTCAGCCTGGAGAAGAGGAGGCTCTGGGGACACTTTCTGGTGGCCTTTCCATGCATAAAGGGGATCTATAAGAAAGATGAGGACAGACTTTGGAGCAGGGCCTGTTGGGACAGGACAAGGGGGGATGGTTTGAAAATAAAAGAGGGAGATTTAGACTGGAGACAAGGGAGAAAGTTTTTCTGCTGAGGGTGGCGAGAGCCTGGCCCAGGTTGCTCAGAGAGGTGGTCGTTGTCCCATCCCTGGCCCCATTGCAGGGGAGTTTGGCCGGGGCTCTGAGCACCCTGCTCTGGTTGCAGATGTCCCTGCTCCCTGCAGGGGGGTTGGACTGGATGATCTTTAAGGTCCCTTCCAACCCAAATGGTTCTATGATTCAATGAATCTGTGAGTCTATGGTTCTATGAATTGCTATCTCTTCAGCAGAGTTAGAGAATTTGTGATACAGCAGGAGTCAGCAATATTCTTTGACTACCAGTCGTGTCACCAGGATGATCTCATAAGAGTATTGATGTCTCATCTGGCTGATTTGGTGGGGCAGAGTGGAAAAGGGCGTGGAGGAAGGTCGACCTCATCAAGTCCCATTTGGGGTTTATAGCCATCATGACTCCTCTGACAGGGTTTGAGAGGAGTGGTGACTATGCCCTAACCTGCTCATCTCCTCACAATGCCCATGGGGACACTACAACCCATTCTGCACCATGCTGAGACTGGAAACATGTCTCTGCACAAAGTGAGCATCGAAGACACATCCATGCAAAGCAGCACAGAGAAGTGAACATGTCCCAGCACAACTGGGAAATGGAGCCAGCAAAAAATCTCCCACAAAGATCACTCTGTCTCACCCACACACAGGAGACGTTAGCACAGCTCTGGGTGTTCAACAGTCCCTATGAAATCCACCAGCTGTGGTCTGCAGCCCGTGGCAGCCAATATGACCATCCTTCACGCCAGCACGTGTTTCACAAAATCACAAAATAGCTCCGCAGACAGTTGCTGCCAGACAGGGAGAGAGCTGATGGTGAGATCCCAGCCCACCGATGGAGGAGGTTTCATTTTTTTTAAAAGAGTAATTTGTTTTTTCTCTTCCAAAAACAAACAAACAAAAAAATAAAGGGAAAAAAAGAGAAAAAAACAACTACAACAACAATATCCAAAACAAGCAAACAAACAAACAAACAAACCACACACACACACAAAAAAAAAACAACCAAAAGAAGAACAACCAACCAAAACAAACAAAAAAACCACAAAAAACCCCAACAAACAAACCATGCCTGAGTTGAACCTATGTTGTTCTGCAGTGTTTCTGCTTCTGGTTAATGTTTTTTGGGTTGTTTATTTTTTTTTTTTAATTAGCTGCACAAAAATAAATAAATAAATAAAAATAAATGAGAAAAGCAGTTCTCCCAGCCTTTTTAATTTTTTTTTTTCCAATAGAAAAGAGCAGTGAGGGGGAAACTAACTCAGAAAAGCATGAAATTTTCCTTTTGTGAATGGGGAGAAAACAGTAACTCAGAAAAGCATGAAAATTTTCCTTTTGTGACTTTACAGTTTTTCTCATCTAAAAATGTTTGTTTATAATTAATAACTGAGAGTGGGGAATCTTGTTTTTTTAAATCTACTCAAGCTCAAAACCCCTGATATTTATAAAACAGGTTCTCGTTAAAACAATCAGAACAGAACCAGAAGTTTTAAGGCAGCAGAGTATTTTTCCATATTCTTGAGAAGTTTTAGCAAAGAATCTTCCAGCTTAGCTGCTGGTAAGTTTTGAATGAAATATTTGACACAGAAATCTTCCTTGGAGAGTCAAGAAAACCTTTGCTGAATAAGCCAATGGACACTAGGATGGTGAGCTCTGTGTAGCATCCAGCTCTGAATGTGTGTGGGGCAGATGAGAAGGTCACAGGAGCACTGGAGGCTTATACAGGACCTCTGAAACATGCTGTGTGACCCATGTTGCAGGATGACAGAAGGTCATTTTAGAAACTTTCAGAGGGTCAGCTGAGTGACATTTTGTCTACGAAGAGCTGGGTGCAGGTCCAGGTGTTCCTGCAACAATGGGTCCAGGGGAGGTCTTCTGAAGGTTCTACCACAAGGCCCTGCTCCAGCAATGTTTTTGCTAGCATTTGGACAACATCTTTGTGGTGGAGAGGAGAGGATGTGACTACAGGAGGGCAGAGCAATAATGGGAAGGCTGGAACCCCTCTGCTGGGAGGCCAGGCTGGGAGAGATGGGGTGTTCAGCCTGGAGAAGAGAAGGCTCTGGGTAGACCTTCTTGTGGCCTTTGAGGACTTCAAGGGGCCTGTCAGAAAGATGGGGACAGACTTTTGGGCAGGGTCCATTGTGACAGGACAAGGGGTGATGGTTTGAAACTAAAACCATTCTGATTCTATGATTCTAAAAGAGCAAGTTTGGACTAGACTTTTACAGTTAGGGTAGTGAGGCCCCGGCCTCGGCTGCCCAGAGAGGTGGTGGATGACCCATCCTTGGAACCATTCCAAGTGAGGTTGCCCAGGACTCTAAGCAACCTGCTTTAGTTGCAGATGACCCTGCTCAGTGCAGGGGGTTGCACTAGATGACTTTTAAAGGTCCCTTCAACCCAAATGACTCTATGATTTTGTGAATCTATAAACGTCCTATCACTTGTCCATCTTCAAAGAGGGTTGGAGAACATACCCTACAGGAACAACTTATAAAACTAAACTTGGGACTCCAGGGGGACCAAGGTCCAGTAGGGCTAGACACAAGTCTTTGTTGACCACAGTATTTGGAGACCTGCCTTGTCCCTATGCTTGTCATGTTTTGAGTACCCCGGCTGGGCTAAAGCAAACAGGACAGTGTCGAACTGAAGATGCTGGAGATGCTGGATGCACTTACTCCTTTTTGTTTTGCATCAGATCAGAGGGTAGGCTAGAGGTACCTGGTCTAAGCCAAGCACTGCAAGCATCTGCCCATCTCATCTTTACGGTAAGCAGCCCTACACCATGGGCACACCATCTACTGCGGTTGGCTGATTTCCGCTATCAGAGCAAGAGAGTTCAGAGGTTCTTTCTGATGTGAATGCAGCAGTGTCTACTGCACCAGGGATGTGGATGACACAGAGAAATTGCCTGGGTGGGTGCGGGGAAAAAAACCAAGACGGAATCTAGCGGAAAAGCAGAAGTCTTGGCTCATCATTTGCCTCACGCCATGAAATTGCGCCATGGAAAAACAGGTTAAGACCGAAGCAGGACAGTAGTGTTTCACTGTGATGGCAGCTCCAAAAAATGCCCCCAAGCCCAGTGAAATCACAAAATTAGTCCCCTTTCCATTCAGGTTAGTAGGGTGGTTCCAACAAAGTGTCTTCATGGTTCACCAAGATTAGATATTTCACTTCATTTTAAAACTTCAGAATTATATTTTAAAGAAAACACATTTTAAAAGGAAATGGCATAAAAAAATCCTGAAATAATGATTTTTAAAATGCAGATATAGCCAATTATGAGGGATTAATTTCTTTTTGCAAATCCTCCCCCTTTCAGAAAGAATTGCTGAAGTCAGCTGAATCAGGATACAATGATTTAAGTATGTCAGATTTGCATTTTTGCATCAGTGAGGAGCAAAAAAAGTAACAAAAAAAATTAAAATTCCCCAGTTCTAAGCACAACCCAGAGGCATTAAATTCTCCTTTTTTTTTTTTTTTTTTTCCTCTCTCAATAAAATAGCTCTTCAGTACATTTCCCTACCTGGCAGCCTCAGATTGCTTTGCAAAACACAAAAATGGAGTATTACTGAAGACCTTGGTGAGATCAGCTACTTAAATAGAAAATAAGATTTGCTGTTGAAGCAGTTTCTACTGTGTCTGCTTTCTACTTTTTCTGGGGTTTGGTCAGGTTCTTACTATCTTTTCTTTTGTTTTTATTGAATGATTATCAGCTTTGTTGCTAGGAGGTGGTTAGAAGAAAGCTACAAGCAAGTGTGCTGTGCTATAAACTGCACTGACCATATAGAAGGTCTGTCTCAGAGGAAGAGGGTTGAGGCTATGTCCAATGTCCCAGAGGATGGTGGCCAGAGTCTTGCTGAAGACCCCTCCCAGCAAGTAGGAGGGCAGTGATATGCTTTGCAGGTGAACATGGCACAAGCAGAAAATCTGTCTGTTTCAGGCCTTTCTGGAGAGCTGGGACACTCCAGAGAAGTCTGTGTGTGAGTCTGGGGGTTGGGAGAGCACAGATTTCCAGGACCTTGAGTTTAAGCAGATGCAAAAAGCTTCTTGACAAGGGAAAAAATGAAAAAAGAAAAAGAAAAAAAGAAAGAAAAAGATAATAAAAGCTTCTCGCTCTCTGCAGAAGTAGAAAACAGCTGCCTGTTGCCAGAGTGGTCATTCATTAATCAAAACATCTGTCTGGTGGAAAAATGGCTGCTTACACTGAGCATCGCGCCCTGCTGGAACCTGGCAGATGCTCTGCTGAGCTGCAAGAGGCTGCAGGCCAGGAAACAGAGCCAGGGCTCAGGGTCCCAGTGCGGGAGGAGAGCAGGAGGGCAGACTGCTTATCCCACCTCCCTTAAATATGCTTCCCTTATGAGCTCATCCCCCAGGTGGGGCTTCTCCCACGGCTGCCTCTGCAGGACCTGAGGTCCTGCAGCACAGGGAGGGGGTTTGCACTGGAGTGAAGGAGGAGGAGGATGGGGACAGGAGAAGCAGGCACATGTCTTTGGGTACCTCTGGGGTTTTTCAGTTGTAAGAGGTTTTATCATGAAATTGCATTGCTCGACAGCAGTTTCTGCAGTGGCTGGAATTTCAACCCAAATTTCAACTCAGTTCTATCTACTGTCCAGCTCAGGTGTGGACCAGGCTTGTGGATGGGCTGTGGGTGAGCTGGAGCACAGCAGGGTGAAATCCTCTCTGCAGCTCATCCCTATCTAACAGTTAAGTTCTGTGGAAGTGGGCACAGGCCATGCTTGCTTGCCCAGAATCCCTGTTGCTTTGCTTCACAATACTTTGGCATCATGGCAGTCTGTAGGGATGTGGGGAAGTCCAGGCCCTCACAGTCCTGGGAACATAAGCAGATGGATGGGGTGTTTGTCCACACCTCTACATGTGGTCATTCACATTTCTGCCCTGGAAAAGGCCCTGCATCCCAGAGGCTGCCTTTTCCTAGCAAGACGACAGCATTTTGTAGGACCCATTAGCTATGTCCCAAGAGGAGCAGTGAAACTGGTGTCAGGCTGGTGCTCAGGCACTCAGTGCTGTCAGAGACCTCCTTCTTCAGTCAGGTCTCATTGGGAATGATGCTTCCTCCCACCATGCTCAGATGAGGCAAAGGGTTCTAAGGAAAGATTTACAGCTTGATTCCCCACCTCAATACCCCCAACTGCTTGGAAAGCCATGTCAGAAATAGCTACTGGATGCCAGAGACCTTCTCCTACTCGTCACAGCTCTTCCCAGCTCCAGCCAGTCTTCCCCACACATATCCCCCTCTCTACCCCCCACCCTGGATCCTAGATGGACAGGGCAGGTCCTCTCCTCTCCAAAGAAAGATCATCCCCACAAACCATCCCTTGGGGTTGGATCTTAGCAGCCACAGGGTAGTGCTCCCATCATCTCTCTACCCCAAGATCCTGGGGAAGGGAAAGAGCGGGGGGAAGGGGGGCATCATGTGGAGGGATGGAGAAGAGGAAGAGGATTGAGAAAAACGTGCTGGGCTTCTCCCCACCCTCAGGGGAATGTGGCTGGGCGGTGGGTGTTCCCTACTTGCCTGCTTCCTACGCTGCTGCTCCTGGAGACACGATCCGTGGATGGACGCACCACTGGTCCGATCCATGACAGGTGCTCCATGGGGCTGAGGGCCCTTGCGGAATTTCTATGAGAGACTTCTGGCTCCCACCTCGTCCACACCATCCGTGGGACCGATCGCTTTGAATGTTACACCCCCAGATTGCAGGAGCAGCCTGATTTTTGCAAACGCTGTTAATGGGCTTTCTTTTTTTAATCAGGTCTTTGTGTCAGAACTGATTCTTTTCTTTCCCCCAAGGATTCCTTGCTCTATTTTGAATATAAAAAATTATCATCTGGGGGGGTGTGGGAGTTACACTTCCCAGGAAACCTGGCCAGTGAAAATATCAGTGAGGAAGGCGAGAAACCCAAAGACAATCCAGACACCAAACCCAGCTATTAACAGCTGTCATTAAAAACAGCTACAACGACTGTGAATGGCTGGTGTTGCCACTATGCAAACCACCAAATGTTAGGAAACAGCTGAACAAACTGGCTTTGCAATGATCTTTCCTTTCTGTGATGTAAAAAAAAAATAAAATAAAAAAAATCAAGACCTTTTTCAGATGAAATGCATCTTGTTCCAATGAGTCCCAACCCTCTATGAACCTACTCAACCATAGTAGCATGGTCTAACGAATTAAGACCTGGTCAGGGACTTGTGGGTGAGTCTGAGGAAGTGACTTTCTCATTCTGCCTCAGCATGATCAATAGGGAGCCCTGAAACACCTCTGTCTTAGGAGATAAATGTTGTATAAGAAGCAGGGGTTTGGTTTTTTTTTTTTTTTTGAGACTCCTGAGGCCTCCTGTTGGGTACATAAAGATTTGGCTTCTCTAGGGTGTCTTCAACATATTTGCTTAAGCTGTTTCAGAGATGAGGCCCCCAAAAACCACCATGTAAACTACTGTGGGTAATTGCGTGACGTCATTTTTGTGTTATACAGGGCAGCAGGAGGGAAGGGACTCTTGGTCTCAGCCAACTTGAGGCTGGAATGACCTCACACAGTTTGCAAATCATCTGCTTTCACTTGAAAAGGACAAACACAAGCCGACATCTGCACAACCTAAAGGTCGCCCACACACTGGTGATGCTGTTTACAGGAGAAAAGGCTTCACAGAGTAGATCTAAGCTGAGGTCAAGGCAGAGAACCTTTAGCAGCCATAAGACCCAAGGACAAAATGAGGCTGGCTGAGGACACAAGGCTGTGTGTGATGGGACCAGCTGCTCCAGGATGCACGTGCCTGATGCCCCAGCACTGCTTGTGGGGTAGTGAAGTGCCCTTCCCAGTAAACTCCCACAGGATGCAGGGCATGGAAATCAGCCCTGGCTCTGCAACTGTTCTGTGCTCCTGACAAAGGAAGAAAACACCACGGAGGGCTGCAAGGATGCCTGGACCTTAAGCAGAGGTCTGTAAATGTTTGAGGAGGGTCACATCATGCTTCCTAACCTAGAGCAAGCAGCACAGGGTGACCCTGAAGACAAGCAGGACAGATACCCACCCATCACCCCTCAGCCAGGTGTGCTGCAGTCAGGCCTGCCATTTGCATGCCAAGAAGATACAGAAATGAGGAAGGTCTTGCAGACTTCTCAAATTTCTCCCTGGCCAGCTTGCATTTTGCCTGCTCAATTCTCCTCCAGCAGAAAGCAGGGGAGAGAGATTGAGGTGGTCAAGCTGCTCCTGGGGAAGGGGAAGACAGATTTAGGGTTAGATGGAGAGCTTTGAGCTTTAGGGAAGAGGTTCATCTTTTGGTGGAGAGTGCATCTGAGGTACCTGACCTCTCTTTGCTAAGAGAGCTTCACTTCCTATTCCTATGAAAAGGGAAGTTGCTTTTTTTAGAAATCTGCTTGACATCCACCACTGAGGTAGGAAGGAGGAGCTACCATGAGGTGTAGCAAAGGCTTAGAAATAAGCTAGTGGCTGACAAGTCATCTTAGGAAACAGGGTGATAGCGTGTCAGCTCCAGACAGAAACCTGCTTTTGATTTGAGACATGCTCCTAGAGCTGACAGTGGGGAAACCCAACAGCTGCAGCCGGGCTGCAGCAGAGACCCTTCCAGCAATGGCCACGGTTCAAGCAGCTCAGAAGCAAGAAGTGAAAATAAGAAGGTTTAGATATGGTGTGGTCTGCCTATTGCATCCCAGGGAGGTTTTGTGGTATCTAAGATGCTTTGGCTGTGCCTCTGCATGTCACCTGGGGCACATCTCTTCAGCCTTGTGCCTTCTCTGTTTCCTCCAGGCATCTATCTCATGGCCATGAGACCCAGAGTCAAGAAGCCCTGTCAGGGAGTGGCTTTCTGCAATTTGCTTACTCATAAATCATGAAGAAACAGCCCAGGGATGTCCTTTGAAAGCAGCTGGAGGGAGAACACTGAGAAAGCGCATGAAAAAATGTCACTAAAAAAGACAAAAGTCTCTCATTTGCAGCTCCCAGATCACTCCATATGGGCTCCATCTGCCCCCACTTTCCCAGCCTGAAAGCACAGGCTATAATCTCACCCAACCGAGTAGGGTCTGTCTGGCAGTTGGTTGCCACTCTGTTTTGATATGTCAGTCCCCAGATGTTCTCCAATATCTATGCAGGCCTCTACATGAGCTGTCTTGTCTCTGCTACCTTCTACAGTTCCCTGTAAGACCATAGGTTCAGCCCATGCGGTAAATGCTCATGAGCTCTTAAACTTTCCTGTAACAAAGACCTCTAGGATCCACCACTCCACAGGATGCAGAGAGGGATCAGAAAATGTGTCAGCCTCCCTCCAGATGACCCACAGCCCAGCAGGATGACCCTACAGCCTCACACCTACACTGTTGGCCCATTGCACAGCCTCGCTCTACAGCTGCACCTACTCCCGATGCATTTTATTTAGTTCACACTGAACCAAAAGTGTTCCTGTTAAGGTGTCTGCTGCAAAGGAGACTCTGGCTTTGATCTGAAACCACCAAGAGTGGTGAAGGCACCTCTCCTCTTCCAGCTGGCCCCCAAGGCTGCTTTCCTAAATTGCTGCTGTGAAAGCTGAGCAGCTCTGTCCCTCCAGATGATGTTTTCATGGTCTGGGGCTGTTTTATCTTTCCCTGTTAAGCATGAACATCCAGATTTACCACCTGTACCTCCTTGTTTCCATTCCTTTAGCAGATTAAAAGCTTATTTAATGCACTGAACTGCTGCTCCTGGAAGATGCTGGTGCATTATTACCGACCCACCAGCCTCCATTTGGAACACTTAGACTTCCTGAGCTCTCCGAGGCAACGTCTCATAAATAAGCAATATTGGGGTTCATTCTTCCACCCTTCAAAATTAGGTGGCTGCATCTCAACCTCCTTGTAGCCTCCATCCCATGCTAGCTCCTGGACTGATTGCTCAAGTTGCACTGCCCGCTTGTGGGGTCTCTGCTTTCCAAGAGACAAGCAGTCCCTTTTCCCCAGTTCACCATCCTAAACATGTCACCATGTTTGGGGTGACGCTCAAACACAGGCACCTTCTGTAGCCCCAGGTGCAGGGTGGCAATGGGCTCCCTCTTGTTTCACTATTGTAATTTATTGCTGAAACCTGTGGGCATTGAAGGGCTGTCTTGAGGGACTGGGATGAAAATGCAGCAGTGGCTTTGGCTGATGGTAACTGGGGGATATTCTTTTAGCAAGGACTATGAAGAGATTTTGTCTGGATGCAGTTAGGAAAAGCCTTTTTGGAAGGAGACAGTGACTTTTTTTTTTTCCTTTTCTTCTTCTTCTGATGAGTTAACAGTTGGACTCGATGATCTTAAGACTTTTCCAAACAAAAAATTTCATGATTCTATGATTCTCACATACAAATAAGGGAATTAAGGCGGAGAAATGTCAACATTTTAAAACAGGCACCTTTCTGGTGACCTCATGGAAGTATGAATTTCCAGTGTCCTAAATCCATACAACTATCTGCAGAAAAATCATAGCATCATAAAAATCATAGAATCACATCAAATAGCCACTGGAGAAGCACCCTGTACAGCCTTCTGCCCCGAGACAGGATCAGCCCTCCCCAAACCTTGCTAGAGGAGCATGTGGTCTTTGCTCCCATGAGCCTGCCCATGCTGGACATGACGGTGATGATTCTTCTGTCCTATCCACACCAGTCCTTCCCGCCAGGTTTCCTCTACCCTGCTCACACCATGCCTATTCCTGGCTATATGCAGCCAACAAGACTCTGAACCTCAAAGTGATTTCCACTTTTATTCTAGTAAAGAAAAAAAAAAACAACCCCACAGCATTTTTTAATCCCTTATTTAAAATTAGAAGACTTTCAGAATTAAAAGGATATTCAGACTTCCCTGTGATGCTCAGAAGAGAAAGAAATGCAACAGAACAAGGACAAACCTTGCAGCCAGATCTTATAGAAGTCATATTTATGGCACAGAAGTGATGGGGCTGATCTACTCTCAGGTTGCCTTTTATCTAGTCTAATTCTGTTGCATCAGAGCTAGAAGAAACCTTATCTCCTTAAATTTTTTGTTTTGTCAGTATCCGTACCCTCACTAGCATCAGCAGGACAGGTTGATGTCCATGCAGTACTGTAGTTAAACAACCAAGATATCTTCCCACCTGGCTGAGACATCTTTTGTACAAAGTCTCACATCCACGATTCCCTTCTGTGCACAGTTGTTATTCATCAGCGGCTCACCCAGTGGCTTTTACACAGAATGTTTTTTCCCCACTTTTCCACCAAAATTTCCAGGGGGGGGGAAAAAAAAAAAAAAAAAAAAAAAGCTTTCCATGGGATAGCAGAGAATCAGAGAATCCCAGCATGGTAGGCATTGCAAAGGACCTCTGGAGATCATCTAGTCAAACCCCCCTACTTCAGCAGGGTCACCTATGGCAGGTTGGACCACCCTGGAAAAGGTTCTGTCACAAACAGACACCCTGGAAAAACTCTTGATATAAAAGTCAAGTTAAAGCTTTTATATCAATTACTTTATTTGCTTAGTATGACTTTAGTTTTCCCTTTTTCCATCACGTCTTGAAGGTGACATTCTGATTTTTCCACAGACCAAATTTAATCTCTATTCAAAGCCCACTTCTCAAGCGTCATCCTCCCCTACACATATTTTGAGATGTTCTGCCCCAAATTTTCACAGTTCCAACCCATTCACAATTAGCAGCTGTTCATATAAATGTGGATGCCATCATGGCTTGGGGCTTGGTCAGGCAACCAGGTGGGTTGCAGACCTTTTGCCTGCAGTATTTTGTCAAAGTTTTTCTTTCCTACCCCTAAGTTTCATGGAGAAGAGGGGTACCTTCTTATAAGGAAACCTCACGTGACTTAATGGTCCATCACCACTAGCCACCATAACCTGGGGAAGCATAGAGATCTGAGAAAAGGGGAAGCTATGACCTTCTGTGTTTGAGGATACACCATAATGTGGTAAATTGGGAGCCCAAAAACTTGGGCACAAGGCCAATCACCTCTTTTGCCTCTTGGCCATAAGGTCCCTTAAGCAGATAACAAAAAGAGCTTTTTTCAACCAACCTTCATCCACCAAGTGTTGCATGTTCAACCATCACTAAGGCAGAGGAGACATCTCGCACAACTGAATAATTTTTCACTCTTCTCTCCTCATTAGGTAGCAAAGGATTGATTTATAAACCATGTGTTTTCTATTTCTGCTCTGTCTCCTACGTGCCTGACACACAGGACCTGAGGGGTTCTGCATGCTGCTTTTTGATCAGTACCACATTTCATGGTTTCCAGAGGGGCAGAAAAGATGGGTGAGGTTTGGTCAAATTGGGAGAAACATTTCATAAATACATAAATAAATAAAGAGGGGAAAATGCAGAAGAGAGATTTTGAGAAGCACATTTCACTTCAGAAGGCACATATATTTCCCGGGATGGCAGAAATGTAAGACTAGCCTCTAGAAGTGGTGGACCTACACTGCATCTGAGACACTACCAAACATGTGCTCCAAAGCTTTCAGTGGTGGAAATTCCCACTGTTCCCTGTCAGCCTATCCCAGTCCTCCAGTTTCCATAGCCTTAAAATGACTTCCTAATGATCAGCGCTAATTTCCTTCACTGAAAGACCTACAACTACTTGTCTTCTCTGGACAAGAAGTTTATCCCTTCCTTCTTTGCAGTGGCTCCAGCAAATGAAGCAACATGCCTTCTTGCGAAAATTCCTCATAGATCACCCTTTCCACACCTTTTCTCAACTGTGCCCCTCTCCTTCGGGCATTTACAATTGAGTTTGGAAGTTTGAATAGGCAAGACCACAATGTTTTCCAAATTAAAACTGACCAACATTAATGGAGGCAAAATTGCTCTGTAAAACCACAGAAACATTGTTCTGCTGCTCAGTTGCAACATTTTCTTGGAAACAATTATTATTAGAATCCTAGTTTTTATTTCAACACAAGGAGCTGTCATGTCTTGAGTTTGGGTTTTTTGGTGGGATGTTTTTGGCTGGTTGGTGAAATGAATTCACGTGAATTTAACCCCGAGGTGGAAAACAGGATGACCTGTGAGAAGCGCGTGGCTTGTACAGCCTGAAATACTGGAGGTCTGGTTTTCGTTTGTGTTGCGTATGTTGCACCTTAGCACCTATTTTTAAGCAATAACTGTGACCCTGAATATCCTGTTTTGTACAGCGATGTGTTTTTGGGTTTCACAGTGATGTCCAGTGCTGAGGCCACTTCTTCCACAACAAGCAGCAGGACCTTGAGGCTGCAATCTGTGGCCAAGAGCTCTGTCAAAGGGGAAATTGCATCCCCCTTTTTAATCCCTTCAGTTACTTCTGATCTTGCCGTGTGTTGCTGACCCAATGAGAAAGCTGACTTGAACCACACAAAATGAAGCCATGAGTAGAAACTTTAAGTCCACCAAGGGCTCCAGAAGGATTTAGCCCCAAGTATCTCGCTAAATTCTTGCCAGTAATTGAACCCTGTAGGCCCACAGGAAATGATTGACTACAGAGGAGTTCACCCACATGGAGTCAACGCCTGCTTGCCTCCAGAGTCTTGTCAACCATGGAAAAGCAGTGAAAAAACTGCCTTTTTAACATAGAGAGAATGGAAAGAGTGAGGGGAAGGAAGATAGTGATGAAGTAATAGTGTGCTCAAGTGCTCAGCACAGGTCCGTGACCCCTGTAAAATCCATGGTGACCTGTTTCCACACCTGACTGAGTTGACAAAAAGCCTTGTCTGCACCTAAATACCGCCTTAAGACCTTTTTTATTTTTGGATTCTGATGTGCCAATAAACCTGCCACTGAGAATGAAAGGTTGAAAGGTCAGTCAAGAGGAAAGTCACAAAGCAGAAATAAAAGAGTTGATGTTCTTCTCTGAAACGGAGGCACAGCCCAAACTGTGCAGAAGCGGGATGCTCAGCCTGGATTATCAAGGGTTTATTTAACAGGTTCTGGGTCTAAATGCCTGCCAGAACCCCCTGGTGCTCATTAAGCAAGAACATGGGAAGTCATTAGAAAAGCCAGTGAAGAAAAATCGGCAGCACCTTTGCAAAATGTTCACTTAGAATCATAGAATGCTTTGAGTTGGAATGAACCTTTAAAGGTCATATAGTCTTTGGTCTTTCCTCCTCCATCACAAAATTCAGCCATCGATTTCATAACCCTCAAGGTGCAGCGACAGCCCTATTTTTGCAGAACAAAACAAGAATGGGACAGATTTCTTTTTTTTTTTTTTCACAGATGTTTTGTGCTTCACTATAATGCTAATGCTGCAGGAGGTCTGGGAGAAAAAAAACCCCAAAATGTGGGCAAGAAATCACAAGCTCTGCAGCCTTCAAATCTTCTGATAAAAATTACTTAAAACCTGACAGAATGACTAATGGAGCATATTAATGAGGGTGCCTTTGCTGCCCTGCAGCTGTCCTTTTTTTTCATCTTTATTTCCATCTGCTTTCTTTTCTCCAGCAAGTACCAGAGCAGGGACCACGTGGGTGCGCTCAGTGTGCAGCAGGAATCCTCGCTGATGACAGTGTATGCACCTTGTCCTGATTTTGCACTTTCAAAGATCCGTGATCAATTATATACCACAGCAGACCTGACAGAAAGGCAACAAATGTCCTCATTTTACAAGTAACTGAAGCATCTTGAAGAGCATTGCCTTGGCAGGCATCACTGGCCACAAAGCCCTCAATAAACACCTGAGGAGGTCTGAGATGCAAATACACAAGACGCTGCAACTGCTCTTCCCTCCCCAAAGTGACACAGCAAACAAGGTGGCTTCTGAGATGTCTGTGCTCCAAGTTAGGGTGCTGTGTAAATTTGAGTCTGCAATCAAATTTAACCAAGAATGAAAGTTATGGACTTAGTGTAGACTCTGCATATGTGGGCATGGGAAATGACCAGGGGGAGAAGCAGTAAGTCCATCCTTCCTATAACTCCACTGGAGATCTCCAACTTGCCCAAAGCTTTGTCCACAACTACCATTAACTCGTCACTGGTTTTACCAGCTTGAATGGAGGAGCTGGTGAAAACAAAATATTACCTCCAAGGAGACCATTCAACCTACCTGTGGGGCAAAGGAAAGTGAAATTCCTCAGCCTCAGACGTGTCTCCTGGCTGAAGGGGAATTAAAGTCTCACTCGTAAGGTCTGCACTGAACACAACACCAATGGGTTCAACTCTGCCAAGGTTGCTGAGCTGGAGCCTAAGCAACCAAATTTCCACCTCCACAATTCAGAACTGCATCCCAGATTTCACTTTCTCCACTCTCTCTCCCCTCCAAGGAATTCAGTGGGAATAAACTCATTCATCCCTTGCTATTTAAATGGCTTTCATCTACTTTTATGTCTTTTTAAGAGAAAGACGTTGATTTGTGCCCAAGAGAAAACTTGATGGGTCAGTTTCGGACTTAGAGCATCAGTTCTACCTCGGAAAGTGGTCCGGTTTCAGAACAAAGATACTGACAGAAGGAAAGAAAGTAACATGCCCAGCCCCTATCCATGGCACCAGTATGGCCCTTTCCCTTAAACATCCCGCTCCAAATCTTTAAGTGCTTAATTACCACCAGTCCATAGACAATAACAGAGTTAGGACAAATCTTTAAGTGCTCTAAGGGGGTGCATCCAGTGGAGCTCCAGGCAGGAGCTCCACTGGACAGCAGGAATGAAGCAGAATGGATGGAAAAAAACATTTGCACTTACCTGGTGATTCCTTTGGTTGGATTAAATCATATCCTGCTTGATCCTAGTTGTCCACCAAAGTTAAAAAGTCCCTTGCATGCTGTGGATTTAAGAGCATGAGCTCATCTTGATAAGTTTTAATCCTTAGAGCACGTAGAAAGAGAAACCCTAATTCTTCTTGGCGTTGTCAGTTGGCTGCTGTTAGTGGTTTCCTGTCGACAACAGCTGAATGACAAATCGAACTGGTTTGTTAGCAATTAAAGGCTGGTAGTATAACCACACTGCTCACTTAGCTCTAATGTTAGCACGATGTCTACCTTAGAAGAACTGTTACCCACAAAGGCGCGTCGGGCTATAAAAAGTACTGTCCTGCTACAAACGATGCCCCAAATCACTCTCATTTAATCTGGTGTGAGCTGAAAGTCATTGCCTGGAGCCACAGGGTGTAAAACTGGTCTGCAAATGGGAGGAGAAATATGGGTCCTTGAGTTTTCTAGATTGGCTCATTCACAGCTAAGAGCAGTTTGGGCCAATAGCAGGGGTGGAGATATTTGTTGCATGAGCTTTAACCTTTGGGAGAACCAGTCAGGTTCTAGTCTGAAGAGTTTCCCCTTTTGTAATCATCTGTGTTACAGTGCTGTGACCATACTCACCTTCCATTTGAGGTTATGTTTCTATTCAAAAATCTCATCTAAACAGAGGGGTCATGTTCCTCCTTAGAGCTGGCTGCTTTTTGGGAACTAGTACAAGACTGCTGCTGCCATTTAAGGTACTGGAGAGAGAGAGGTATGGGAGACAGCTGACAGCACATCCTGATATCTCCTCATCGCTTCTGTGTAAGATCTTGTAAGATCTGCCTTGCTTCTATTTAGTGCAATTAGCTACTTGCTGGATTGCAAAAAGCTTTGCCTGGGCTGGGCACCCAGTGCCCAGCTGGAGCTGTTGTGAGCAGGGATCAGCACAGATCTCACTATGCTGGGGTGTTTTGGTGCCTGCTGTTCTCAAAGGGCACAGTTTTGTCTCCAACCATGCAATGCAGTGAAGCTCCATCATTCTCATTTCCACCCTCACAGGGGACAGGACAAGGGGTGATGGTTTTAAACTAAAAGAGAGGGGATTCAGACTGGAGAGAAGGAAGGAATTGTTTACGCTGAGGGTGATGGAGATAATCTCCAAAGTATGGATCTCTCTGGAATAGTGACCATCAGGAGTGTTGCAAAACTTTGATTTTATAGTTCATTCACTAGGCTGAAAAAAACAGCAAAGCAGAAGAATCTAACAAGCCACAACATTTCACTTGCTCTCAGTCTGGTGCCCAAAAATAGGTCAGTTTGGTCAGGGAATGTGAGAAAGAAAAAGAAAAAAGAAAAAAGAAAAAAAAATAATAATCTTACAAGCAAGAAGTTTCACATGATGTTTTCATTTTAATGCTCCCAAAATGGGTCAGTTTGGTCCAGGAACATGAAAAATCAAACTGCTGGGCTTAAAAAAAAAGTCAAAACCAATTATTAGCATGTTCCCTTCTGGTTTTGACTGGGATAGAGTTTATTTTCTTCACAGTAGCTCGTATGGGACTGTTTGGGATTTGTGCTGGAAACAGTGTTGATAATTCAGGGATGGTTTTACTACTGCTGAGCAGTAGCTTACACAGAGTCAAGGCCTTTTCTGCTCCTCACCCACCCCACCAGTAATCAGGCTGGGAGGGGACACAGCTGGGACAGCTGACCCCAGCTGACCAAAGGGATATTCCAGACTATGAGATGCCATGAAGCTGTGGGAAGAAGAAGGAAGGGGGGTTGTTCAGAGAAATGGTGTTTATCTTCCTCAGTTAGTGTTACATGTGATGGAGCCCATCTGTCTGGGAGATGGCTGAACACCTGCCTGCTGATGGGAAGTGGTGGATGAATCCTATTCAACATCTTTATTGGCGACCTGGATAAGGGGATTGAATCTATCCTTAGTAAATTCCCGGATCACACCAAGTTGTGGGGGGGTGCTGTCCCCAGCAGAGGCACCACAGATGGCACTCAGGAACAAAGCTCCTTCCATGTCCCTCACTTCCAGCTACCGCTCCATCCTGCCTTAGTGAAAGCAGAGCCTTCCACCACTCCTGCCCCTGAGGAAGATTTATCAGCCCTAGGGCTTGTCTCCAGCTAAACAACTGTCCTCCTCTGTACCCTGAAGGACCTGCTGGCTCTCCCAAGCAAGCATGGGCCATCCACAGAGGGGATTTTCAAGCTGGCAGCCAGCGAGCACACCTCCCAGGAGCTCTGGGAAGCCCTTGACAGTGGAGCCAATGTCCGTCTCAAAAGCCAGCCTATGCATCTGCTGGCTGCCGTCTTGAAGGTGAACCCTGCTGACCTGGATCCCATCAGCTCTTGGTTCTGTTGGTGTTGATGGGCACCTGTGAGACCTCGTGAGCCAGAGTGCTGGGGATGCTGCCTCTGCTCTGGAGGCAGTGGTCAAAGCCTCACCCAGAGCCTTTGGCATCATTGCAGGACTTCCTCTGCAAGATCTCCTCCAAACTCCTACGAGGAGTGGATGAGTGCCCTGGAGAAGACCATCAGGCAGGAGAAGGTGGATGGACTGAAAGAGTAAGTGTGGCAAGCAGCCTGCCTGCTCCCCAGAGACTGGCAGAGCCCAGTATAGGCCCGCAAAGGAGCATCCTCCTGGACAAAGCCACGTTTGCTGCCAGCCATCACCTCTTACTGGGGTGGCTTTGGCAGGAAGAGGCATAGAAAAGAATTTCTCTCCTTGGAGCACTTTCAGCAGGCATTAAGGGTTGCTCTGCAAAGGGGCTCTTGCCAGAAGGGCAAGGAGGGAGGGAGGGAGGGAGGGAGTGGTCATATCTCAGTGAAGGCAAACCATGTACTGTTAACCAGGTATGGCCAGGGAGTCTTTCCTCGGGTGGGCTTGGGTGAGATCAGCCTGGGATATCTGTGTTGACAATGTCTACTTTACTAACATTCTGTTCCTCTTCCCTCAGGGTGGCCAGCAAGTTGCCAAAGGCCAGCATGTCCCTTCTGAAGAGTTTGCTGGCCCTGCTCAAAGCCATCAGGAGGAACACGGCCACCAGCAGAATAACTGCTACCAGACTGACCATCTGCATGGGGACAAACCTGCTCAGCCCAGCCAAGGAGCACATGCTGCCGCTGGAAACTCTGGTGCTGGTGACAAGGAAGGTCCACTGTGTTTACCAGCCAGTTACAGCCTTTGGGGCATTTCCAGACAGCAGCCTGGAAACCAGTGGCTTGTTGTGGGCAGGTGATGCAGCTGGTGAAGTTTCTTATTGAACACTGTGGGGAACTCTTTTGGTGAGAAGGTGTCTGGAGCATCTGTTGAGCAGGTGCCTGCACCAGTGGCAGAAGCAGAAGTAGCAGCAGTATGTCAGAGCCACAGACAGCATGACAACAAATGTCTCCTCCCTCAGAGGTGGGGCTGCAGCTTCAGGTACAAGCAAGGTCAACCTGCAGCTCTGAAGAAGAGCAGAGTGAGGCTGGGGCAGGTTGGCCATCATACTTTGTGCTGTGATCCCCCCAGAGCTGTCTCAGCTGGGCTGAGCAAACCCATCCAAGGGATCTGCCTTTCAGAGATAAGGGGGAAACCAGGCAGGTAGGTCCTTGCCACTTGTTGACTTCCACATTTCCATTGCAGGTGCCTCCAGTTGCTCCTGAAAGCAACCACCTGAAGATCTCATCCTGGGACAGAAGGCAAAATGAGCCAGCTTTGATTAAAAGCAGAATTGGTTCAAGTTTATCCTGCCTTTACTTGTCTCACATTGCTATTGCATGGGAAGTTTGGCACAACCTTCACAACAGAAAGAGAAGATCGACCTGTGATGAGAGGAGCGATGGTCAGCCAGGAAGGAAGAAGGTAAAACTGAAAGGAGAGCTCTCAGGGGTGGTCAACTGAGGAAATCCAAGCAGGCAAGAAGAATGAGAAGCCCAGGTGTGTAGCAGATCCCACTGTCCGTCTTTCAAAGCACTGAACACTGCTCTGAGTACAGGAAATATCTCTGAGGTGCACAGAGATGGCCTCAGGCAGGAAGCAGACACCTATCCTTGGGAGAACATGGATGGCAGGAGAAACAGACCACTCCAGCCTTGGCAGTTTCCATTTTCCAACTTGATGGAGCTCTGTTTGTGCAAGGCTGAGGAGACACCCCGTCAAGGTCACAAGACTCACCATTTTGAGCTCTTTGACTTGCTATAACCAAACAATAAAAAACCAGCATGTTTGGACTTCAAACCTTGGTTTCTAGCAAGGGACAGTGAGGATGCTGCTGCTCAGGTTTTGGAAGAGACCCCATCAGAGGTCCCTGAGGGCTCCTTGCCAAGCCCCACTGCCTGTCACGGGGACCCTGCCCATCTCTGTCTACTTTCTGTGCTCTGAGGGTATTGCACACATGGAGAAGAGGCCAAAGCAGCACCATAGTCACTATCAGTACAGGTTGTCTCTCCCATGACAGGAACATATCCTTTGTCACTGGACTTCCCAAAGAACCGTGGACAAAGACACATCTGTTGCTGCCTTCATGGCTTCATCAACACTTTCTGACTCTGTCCTTGTAGGTGTCCCTCCATTTTTGCTGCTTAGATTTCCTGGATGTGCTCTGATGGCTGGGCTTCGATGCAGCCACAGCACTGCTTTGGCGAAGGCAAGGAAAGAGGCACCAGATCCTTCTGCTCTGGCCAGTAGATTTCACTTGTGAACCACAGAGCTGGGGCAGCTCCACACTGCCCTGAGACCCATTGCACCCATCTCAGGAGGCCTTACTGGCTCACTCATCAGTCCCATGAGCAAATGTCCACAAGCTGGTACATCCCCCCGAGGTGGGAAGCTAGTGGGGGAACTTCAGGTTCTGTGGAACATCTTACACATGGTGGGGCATATCATCTGGGAGGGACATGAGGGACATGCTGAACCAACTTGCTCAATACTTGTATTCAGCAACTTTTTTGCCTCAGCCTTCACTGGCAACCTCTCTTCCTGTACCTCCCGAGCAGATGGACTGCAAGACGGGGACTGAGGGGAGGAAAGTCCCTCCTACTGTAAGAGAAGATCAGGTTTGTGACCACCCAAGGAACTTGAACACACATAAATCTATGGAACTTGCTGAGATGCATCCCAGCGTCCTGAGGAAATTGGCTGATGCAGTTGCCAAGACACTCTGTCATATTTGAAAAATCCTGTCAGCTGGGGAAAGCGTCTGGTGACTGGAAAAAGTGGGATCCAGTGTAACCTCAATGGGTTTGCAAATGACACCAAGCTGAGTGGTGCAGTTGACACACCTGGGGGACAGGATGCCATCCGGAGGGTCCTGTACAAGCTGGAGAGGTGAGCCCATGTGAACCTCCTGAGGTTCACCAAGGATGAGTGCGAGGTTGGCAATGCCCAGTAATAATACAGGCTGGGTGATGATGGAGGTGGACATTCTGTAACTCTACAAACACAAGAAGAGAGTGCCCATGGCTGCTCTTTGGTCAGCACACATTCTTGGATGCAGCACACAGCAGAACACCCTTTCTTGTAATTCTGGCTCAACTATGACTAGCTGGCAGTTTCCATTAGGTTCCTATCTCCAGATCAGCTACACCAACACACCAACATGTTCCTGTCCTACTGCTTCTCCAGCAGATCATCTCTCTCTGGACTGATGCAAACACACCCCTTTCTGCCAGTCATAACCAGAGTTCTGAAACCTGCTTTCCCAAAGCTCTAAATACTTAAATAACCTCTTATCAGTTTCATACTTGAGCCCTGGGTGATGTCTAATGGAGTCGAGCTGCTTTCAGAAGGAAAAATCCACTCCTAACAAGCAGGAGCTCTGCCCCAGGGTAAAACACAGTGGGATGGGGTAAAAAAAAACCTCCCTGAAGCATTTTTACAAAACAAACCACAAAAAACTCTGCATTCAAAAGGGAGAAATGTCTTGTGTTGTCTTTCTTACCAATTCCCTGCCATTCATGTCCCTGCCTCTGTGGTTAATTGACAGCTGCAAGTCAGCATTTGGTCCACAGTTCCTACCTGCAGTGTCTGGTGTTATTGTGCACACAGCTATTTCACAGAATCAAAGAATCATTTTTGTTGAAAAGACCTTTAATATCATTGAGTCCAACCATTAACCCAGCACTTCCAGGACGCCACTAAGCCATGTCCCTCAGCACCACATCTTCATGACTTTGAAATCCCTCCCGGGATGGGGACTCCACCCCTGCCCTGGGCAGCCTGGGCCAGGCCTTGACAACCCTTGTGGGGAAGAAATTTTTCTTCATGTCCAACCTAAACCTCCTGTGGTGTAACCTGGGGCTGTTTCCTCTTGTTCCCTGGGAGAAGACCCCAAGCCCACCTGGCTCCAGCCTCCTGTCAGGGAGCTGTCAAGAGCCAGAAGGTCTCCCCTCAGCCTCCTTTGCTCCAGGCTCAACAACCCCAGGTCCTTCAGCTGCTCCTCACCACCCTTGTGCTCCAGCCCCTTCCCCAGCTCTGTTGTCCTTCTCTGGCCACACTCCAGCCCCTCAAAGTCCTTCTGGGAGTGGGGGGCCCAAACCTGACCCCAGGATTTGAGGTACAGCCTCACCAGTGCCCAGTACAGAGGTAGAATTTTCCAGTTGCTTTATACAGTCTGAGATTCTCTGCTAAAACATCACAATACAAAGTTGAGCCTCATTCTCTTTTCCATAGCATGGATGTCCCAATGCATATTACAATCAAAACACTTCATAAATAAAAGATTATTCAAATGCTATTAGGAAATGACAGCAGGCATCCCACCCACCTGCAAACAAAGCTGTCTCAAATCCAGGCACTGACAGAGTGATTTGTTTGGCATTGGACTGGTGACCGACGTGTGCCAATTCCCCTGCCTTTGCTGGAATGCTTTCTACAGATGGTCCACAGTGCTGAGAGTTTCTTCTGATGTATGTTCTTAGAAAAGTTATTGCTCTTTCTTTACAGAAAAATGTCAAACATATATCTGGCCAGTCTCAGTGTCTGGATGAGTCCCTTCCCTTCCATTCCCTTCCCTTCTGGTTTTGACTGGGGTAGAGTTAATTTTCTTCACAGTAGCTCATATGGGGCTGTTTGGGATTTGTGCTGGAAACAGTGTTGATAATTCAGGGATGGTTTTACTACTGCTGAGCAGTAGCTTACACAGAGTCAAGGCCTTTTCTGCTCCTCACCCACCCCACCAGTAATCAGGCCGTGGGTGCACATGATACTGGAAGGGAACACAGCTGGGACAGCTGACCCCAGCTGACCAAAGGGATATTCTAAACTGCATGATGTCACACTCAGCATATAAAGCTGGGGAAAGAAGAAGGAAGGGATGGAACGTTCAGAGTGATGGTGTTTTGTCTTCCCAAGCACCATTTCATGTGATGGAGACTGACTCTCCTGGAGATGGCTGAACACCTGCCTGCCAATGGGAAGTAGTAGATTAATTCCTTGGTTTGCTTTGCCTGTGCACAGCTTTTGCTTTACCTATTGAACTGTCTTTATCTCAACCCACTGGTGTTCTCACTTGTACCTTTACAATTCTCTGCCCCATCCCACTGTAGGGAGTGATCAAGCAGCTGAGTGGGGCTTAGTTGCCAGCTGGGGTTAAACCATGACATCATCTTTCAATTTTTGCCCTGAGATGAAGCTATTGTCCAGATCCTGTCAAGCCACCAAAAGTTGCAGTGAAACTGTTTTCTGAGAAGCAGTTACAAATCCAGGAAATTTCAGCCAGTTCTTGTCATGGGATTGACAAGTAACTGACTCTGGCACCATGCGGGGGGACAAGGACAGAGATACTGCCCCTTGTCTCTCCATCATTCATTCACCCTAACTTAAAGCAGGTGTCTGAGATGGGCTTTCCTTACCATTCTCTTCTTTGGCTCAGGAAACCAAAGAAATATGTTGAGGATAATCACAGAAATTTTTAACTGAAGTTTGAGGAGATGGTGTCCACTCAAAATCCCCCCACTCTTGTGTTTTTTAGTGAATATGCCTTACTGGGTAACAAGGTAAGACTGGAAAGAGAATTTTTCATAGAATCATAGAATGTTTTCATTTGGAAGGGACCTTAAAGATCATCTACTTCCAAAACTAATTTTTGTTTCACTAGCAGTTCTGGAAAATAATTTACAACAAAACATTTCGGGTGAAAGTGGAACTTAAATCCTTTTTCCAGAAAAGTAGAGAGGTGGGGAAAAAAATGACATATCAGTCCAGAGAATTTAAATATTTTTTGTCTCTGTGGGTTGCTGCAATGGACTGGATTAGTAGGTTTATCAAAAGAAAGTCATTACCAATGAACCATGTCACATCTTTGGAATTGTCTTTTTCAATTTCTTTGGAAATGATTTCCAATTCTGCAGGGATTGGGGATTTTTTTGGAGTTGGAGGGAGGAATAATTCACTAACTCAGTATACGCACTAGCAAAGTTAGTTCTGCAGTCATCAAACAGATTATTTTTTTTTTACCTGTGAAAAAAACAGTTGGGCTGGAAACTCCTACCATGATCTCAGTAGGACTTCAGGCACAATTGTCCTCTGCTTTTGTCTTTTATGTTGACTCAGCTGGGAGAAAACCATAAAGAAAATATCACAAATACCCCGAGGCAACAAACAATGAAAAAAACACCACGATGGTCAAACTTAGGAAACTGAGTATCCTGTTGATGCTTTGGTGTTTAGCACTCTGGTGGTGTTCACCGTGGATCTTTTCTTCAAGTGGACCTAATCTCCTGACTCCTCTGCTCAGCCACCTCTTTTCATCTTTGGAACATCTACTCCTTTACCAAACACAGACAGAATTCACCAGAAAATTTACAAGTTATTTGGTAGGAGGGATTGATGGATGGACCAACAATACAGTTGGTTTAGAAATTCATAGGAAAAAAAACCATCAACCTCTGAAAATACTGATAAAGAAACCTAAGGGCTCACAGGGATTTGAATGAGGATGGTCAAGTTTAAGAATATTCCAAAGATCAGTGAAATATTTACAGCCCTTTGCCTTTATCTAGAAGCACTTCAGGTACTACCCTTTTTCCCCTACACAACTACATCACTACTCTGCCTCCACCCACATTTGGAATACAGAATCATAGGATCACAGATTCATAGAAAGGTTTGGGTGGGAAGGGACCTTTCAAGCTCATCTAGGCCAACCCCCCTGCACTGAGAAGGGACATCTGCAACTAGAGCAGGGTGCTCAGAGTCCCAACCAACCTCACCTGGAATGGTGCCAGGGATGGGGCAGCCACCACCTCTCTGGGAAACCTGAGCCAGTTTCTCACCACCCTCAGTGTAAACAATTTCTTCCTTCTCTCCAGTCTAAATCTCCCCTTTTAGTTTCAAACCATCACCTCTTGTCCTGTCCCAACAGGCCCTGATAAAAAGACTGTCCTCATCAATATAGTCCATATCTTATCCAAAAAACAGCTTCCCTCTTGCTTGAACCTGTTTTACTGTGAAACAGCCCCAGTGCTCTCTGCCACATTGTTCCAGATTCCCAGGATACCAGTTCCTCCTCACACCACATCCCAATAATTGTCAGTGAATCTGCATCACACTCCAGGTCATGCCTAAATCTGAGGTGCACAACTCTTTCCATAGGATAAGCAGTTCCTTAATCCCAGCATGACCATTATTTTAGCAGGCTGGGAATGGATGCTCAGCATCATCCAGAAGTAGAGCAGGGCCAAACACATGGGTGATGGGAACCTGGCCTTCCAGTGGGCTGCTTCCCCTGTGTTCCTCAGAAACCTTGTGCCATCTCAGCTGGAAAAAGACATAATTTAAACTAGCCCAGGCTAAACAACAAAGCAATACTAAAAAAGGCCAGTACCAGGTCCCTCCGTGACACATGGAGATTTGAAGTCAGGTGACCACAACCCTCTGCAGATCTTCTATTCTTGCATCTGTTCCCTTGGGATGATGAGGGGACAGCATTAGCTGGAGACCTGCTGCCCTCTGTAGGTACCTCCACCACATTTCCAGACTGACATTCCCCAAGGTGTGGCAGGTGCAGCCACCCCAACAGACAAGACAAAAAAAAAAACCAAACAGGGTATGACAGAGTGGTTTGGAGCCTTGGCCATTAACTTGCAGCTCATGACGCCTAACTGCTGTCTCAGGGTCTGGACATCAGTTAACAGGCTCATCATCTGGGCTTCTCTGGGTTTTGTTTGGGGTCTGTGTGGGTTTTGTCTGTGTCTCCTCAATTAGAATGAACACAATACATGCTCAACTAAGATATAAATGAGGTCCCACCTAAAAACCAGCTGAGCTGTTTCTTCCCAGAGCAGTGGGCCTGGCAGCCGGACCCTCCCCTTGGACACACCATCCAAGGACAATTCTGTGGACTGGTTGAGTCTTTGCGGATTGAGTTGAGCTTCTTCCCAACTTTGGGTGAGTGGAATCGTGGGAACTCTGGTGTGGGAGGTTTCCCCACCATGAGTGAGCTTTTGTCCGTTTGGATTCCTCTTTCCTTAAGGTTTAGGAATTAGTTGTGCAGTAGTTAATTCCCAGCAAACATCTGAACTTGTATTTGGTCAGAAGGAGTGTTGGACAACTTTGCTTACAATGCCCCCCCCCCCCCATTTTGGATAGCAGCTGCTGTTTGGCTTGTCACGGGTGACAGTCTACATGACACCAGGTAGCCCTCCAGTTAAGTCAGAAGACTTTTTCTGGTACAAGTACCTGTGCAGGGAGGGGAGGCTGAACCTGGCTAGGATAGGGTGGTGATGGCTGAGAGCACTACAGCCTCTTCTCCCCATCTCAGCCTGGTCAGGCTGAGCTACAGGGACTTTGTTTTGAGGGGAATGCATTTATTTGATGAACAACTGAGAAGCTACTGTCAATGCACCTGCAAGATGCTCCCAGCAGGTGGTTGAACAGAATAGCTACACTTATGCTTCTCCATGCTCTGTTGTCAGGATACCTACAAGGAGAAATTCCCCAAAGCCAGGAGTCAGGGCAAGAAGTAGATAGTTCAAATCCAAGCTGTGTTGAATTGCTGCCATTATCATAGAATAGTAGAATCGGTTTGGTTTGAAAAGACCTTTCAGGTCATTGAGTCCAACCATTAACCCAGCACTGCCAGGGCACTGCTAAACCAGGTCCCTCAGCACCACATCTCCATGGCTTTTACATACCTCCAGGAATGGTGATTATGGTAAAGGAATGGCCATTTCTGCCCATTTCAGGTGATACAGCAGCATCTCAGTAGGTCCAGTTGAGATTTAGATGGCTATAGGGCACATCTACCTTACAGCATTTGTGGTGCTCAGGAGATCTGGGTTCCCAAGGAAGTCTGGAGGGAACCTGGTAGTAATTCTACTATAGCAGACAATTCTCAGCTGGGGCTTTGCAAAGACCCAGGCTTGGATCCAAGTGTTCCCAAAGATCCAAGTGGCCTCTGGATAAGTTGCTGTGCCCAGGGATGCTGTGGGACATAACTCTGGGAACTGGCAGCTTCTACACCTCTGAGTGCAACAGAAAGGCCTCAATTCATTTGAGCAGAAGAAAACATCTGAGACATAGTTACAGAGAGTGTCAGTGCTGTGCAGGTTTATCGTGAGTTACCACATCTAATCTCAGGTGTCCACTGCAGGTGGTTGGGGTTAGAGCCTCGCTGCTGGGAGCATCACTGTTCTTCAGTAGCTCCCCACCACAGCTCTTTTGGATGAAGAAAACTTAAAAAGTCAGGCCAAAAAAAACCCCATTCAAAACCCATGAAGAGACTTCAGAGGGATCTGGCTCCAGCCTTTCACTGGTATCTTATGGCAGCTCATTTGAAATCCATTACACAACTAAATTAAAAATAAACATTTACAGAAGAGGGAGTGGGTGACAGTGTGTGGTCTGTTAGTGCAATGAAATAGATGTCCAGCCTTGGTAGCAACACCTCTGCTAGTAAACGAACCCGTTCTAGACTTGGTCCCTGGCCCTGAGGTCAACTGACCCTGTCTGGCCATTTTCATACAATTAATGCTCTTGGCTATCAAATCTGGGTGGCTGAATCCAACTTATCTGTAAGGAAGGGGCCCTGGTCTTCCTCATTCCTGATCCATGTCCTGGGATTGCTTGTCCCATGACAAAGGGACCGTTTCACCAGGCTCCTATGCCCATTCCCTGAAGCTGCTTGATTTGTCAGCACAGACCGTGTCTTTGTTTTCATGAAATGTTGCAGGAAGTGTTTCTGGGGACCTGTCAGAAAGATGGGGACAGACTTTTGAGGAGGGCCTGTTGGGACAGGACAAGGGGTGATGGTTTGGAACTAAAAGAGGGAGGTTCAGACTGGAGAGAAGGAAGGAAGGAATTGTTTACACTGAGGGTGGTGAGAAACTGGCCCAGGGTGCCCAGAGAGGTGGTCGCTGCCCCATCCCTGGCCCCATTGCAGGTGAGGTTGGCTGGGTCTCTGAGCACCCTGCTCTAGTTGCAGATGGCCCTGCTCAGTGCAGGGGGGTTGGCCTAGATGACCTTGAAAGGTCCCTTCCCACCCAAACCATTCTATGATTCTATGATGTCATGAGTCTATGTTGAACCACCCATTTGCTGCTAAGAGCTTAAATGCAGATGTAGATGTGTCAGATGGTTTTAGCATGAAGGGAACAGCTCTTCCATCTCCCCAGTCCCTGTCCATCAGCAGCCCCAGATAGGGTGGGTACAAACTGGTGGGTGCCCACCTGCAGCTCAGCGAGAGCTGGTCACCAGGATGAGTTTGACTGTGCGTATCTGAAACGTGACAAAAAAGGACATTGGCAAAGCAAAAAATGATCATAATAATAAAAATTGAGTTTACATCAGAAATGTGGAAATGCTGTTTTTCACTCTTTGAATCTGCATTGCTGGGGCTGTACAGATACAGCATCCAAATTACTGGGCGGGTCTGGGGGACCCTGGGTCTGGCGGGCATTTGAAGGGAGCTGGGAAATCCCAGACCTTCGGTGAGGTTTGTAGGGCCCTTGTTGAGGTGCCAGACTCCGGAAAGGGCTGTAAATCTCTCTCCAGTGCTGTGGGGGGAGAGGAGGGAAGGTTTAGGCAGGAGATAGGAAGGATAGAGGAAAAAAAAAAAAAAAAGGCTCTTGAGGGGGTTTCCTTTCACAAAAGCTGAGTGTGGGAAGGGGCCTGGGTGGTTAGGTGTTGATGGCCAACGCTTAACCCTTCACACCACCAGGTTCAGAAATACGGCTACTGATCCTGAGGCACCAGATGTGAGCAATAGCTGCACGTGAGAGCAGATGCGTGGGATGATTTTGAGACCTGTCCCCAGACTTTGAAGGGTTAATCTTCAGCTCCTGGTGAAAGAACTAAACCCACTGTGTCCCCTGCCTTTGCCTCTGGCCCCGAGTCAGCGTTGTCTGGGTCACATTCCTCTTATCAATCCCTCCTTGGAAGGAGTTAAAATGGTTTCCATCCCCAATGGGGGAGACGCAGGAGCAACAGGCGCTTTCCCAGTACAAAAGACAGGCAAAGGCTGTTTTCTGAGCTGGTTTCTGTCCAGGGGTGGATGGTGCCAGCAAGCCACAGTGCCCAGAGATACCCACCCCAGGGCTTCCCGGCGATGGTGATGCAGCCTTGCAAAACTCCCCCTCCACAGAGACACTGACCCCCAGGCAAGCCGTGGCGTCTGGAAAACGTTATCCCAAAGCTCTCCCGACTGCCAGAGGACCCCAGGCATCCTTCAAGAAGGGCTCATAGCTCTCCGTGGCGTGCAACGGGAAGAGCCACAAGGAAACCAGCCCGGTTTGTGTCGGGAAGAGCCACAGGCTCCTTTGGGAGTACACCAGCTCTCCGGGCATCTCCTGCCCAAAGCCTTTTGGATCGCTGCCCTTGACAGCACTACTTCATCCCTGTTATCTACACCGAGGTCATCGTCACCCCTCCTCCCTCATTTGGGTGCCGGAGTCGGAGGATGTTTAGGACCCAGGCTGTGCAGCTCCTCCCTTTCAGGTCTCTCCAGGGTTATTGCTTGGTGGGAGGTAGGTTCAGGGCTTGGTGGTATGAATGAAAGAGAGAGAGGAAATCTGGACTGAAAAGCTCAAACTGGAATAGCTCGCCTGTCTCCAGGCAACAGGCCTGACGCAACCGCTGGAAAAAAAAAAAAAAAAAAAAGTCCCTTAAATAAAAAAAATAATAAAAAAAACCCAACCCAACAACAACAACAAAAAAAACCCCAACACACAGAGATTTCCGAAGCGAGACAGAGAGGAGGATGAGACAATCTCCTGAAGGCACTGGTGACACTGCTCTGCAAATACCAAGTTGGAGACCCGAGGCGGCAGGAGGGAGCCAAGATGTCCGTGCGATCTTCGCTCTGACTCGCTGCCCGGTAAGTTTGTTGCTTGGCCATTCTGGGGCTGGAGGGGGAGCGCAGCCACCCTGAGGACATCCACCCCAGACAGGAGCTGTCAGAGGGATGCCCGGTGTTAGAGGGGACCCCTGGCCTTTGTAGCCCCCCATGGAAAGAGGTTGCAGCAAGAACCAGGTTCCTGAGGAGCACTGAGGTGGGGGCAATGGGGACCGGGAAGTTCAGCGCTGGGGTCTGGAGTGCAGGCTACGATGTGGTGGGACTGGGGGCTTGCATTGTCCACCCCATCCAACCACTATCTCCTACCTTGCTGAAATGCCCTGGAGATGGTCGGCATGGTGACACCCTGTTGATTGGGACGGGCTGGAAATCGGGACAGAGGTTGAATTCTCCTTTATGATGAGGCTTGTGGATTTTGCTCTCAGCTGGGAGTGGCGTGGGGGTACTCGCCACTTTCAGGGGAATTTTTCTTCACTGGGTGAGGTGTAACAGGGAAGAGTCTGGCCAGGTTTTTGGGACAATCACCTGTTGATCCCTCTGCCCCCTCCCTGGGATTTGCAAAAGCCCTGGAAAGGTTTGTCAGCTTGTGCAGTGCAGACATAATGGGATGAAGCGTGGTGGCCTCGCAGGGCGTAGCTACCTTTGATTTTTGAAGCAGGCACTGTGTGCTGAGCAGAGCAGGTTTCCACCTGCTCAGGTCTGGCTCTTGCAGCTCATGTTAACGCTGAGGGGGAAGAAAAAAAAACCCCAAAAATTCAAAAAATCACCCAGAACTTCTTCAGAGCCCTTTATAACAGCTTGGAGCTTATTACTAAAATAATATCATCATAACCCACATGCCCTCCCAGCAGAAGCGTTTGTAGAACCCCAACTCCAACCCCGATGCGATGCTCACTGCTGCACCCGCACCCTCCACGTCGTGCCGCCTGCACCCTCCCCAGTCCATGCAGGCTGACACCTCTCCCACCACAGGCACCAGTGCAGGGATAAGGAGAACCCTCCTTGTTTTCTTGTGATGCTCCATGTGTCATTCAGTGCTGCTCTGCCCTTCGGAGCTTTTCTCCATCAGGGATCTCAGTGGAGGTGGGAGGGAGTGTAAAATGGATGAAAACCAAGAGCCTTGTTTCCAGTGAGGAGCTGTGTCCAGCTGTTTCCCTTGGCTTTGTCTGCTCATCCCCTGGATCCTATGGACTCCCCACTTTCCAGTGAGAACAAGCTCGTTTTGACTGTTGTGGTTTTTTTTCTCTGCCAGCCATCATTTCTGCATGCTGGGGCTGTTGCTGGTATTTGCATCTCAGGTCTCCTCTGCTTTTGAATGCCCATTGCAGTCATACCTCTTGCAGGGAGGGGAGATCTGTATGACAGAAAGAAATAAAACAGAATGGGAGGAATCTGGCTTCTCTGGGCTCTCAATAGCTCCGCAGCCATTAGGGGCTTGCAAAATGTAGCAGAGACACTGCGGGGGTGGGGGCGGGGGGCTGGGGGGGGGGAAATGACAAAAATTCATAATCCAGCCTCAGAGTATCATTGCTTTTCTGGAGGGAGGGAGTTGGGGTCTGTTTGCAACAAGGTCACCTTAAATAATATAAAATGACAAAGTGCAGCTCGGCACTGGGGGGAGGCAGGTCTGAGGTTGTGCGATTCCTGCTCGGGCAGCTGCCAAGGCAGTAATTGGATGGGACAGGGAGCGTGTAAAGGAGATTAGGGGGTCGCCCTGGGGCTGACCCCACTCCCCAGATCGCTTTACCTTGAAGCCTCAGGGTCTCGAATAGGAGCTGGCCCCAGCGCTTGGCTCTGCAGGGGGTGAGCTCAGTGCTGGGCAGAATGAAGCCCAGCAAAGCCAGAAAGAGGTGTTTTGGCGTTGGGTTGGTCTTTGTTTTGTTTTGTTTTGTTTCTGAAAACACACCCTTTCATGCTGCATTTAGGGAAAAATAACTCCTCGGGCTGGTCTCCTGGGAAGAGAGCATTTCTCAGCCTGAGCTGGCTCCTTCCCAAGGAGCCCCAGCCCTTCGCATTACCCTGGTTGCACGGGCACAGACGGTCCCTGCCTGCTCTCTGTCTGCTCTTTCCTTGCTGAGTTGCAGCTGTGCTTGGGGTGGGTGGCAGCAAGGTAAATAAGGGAAGGAAACCGGCTCTGCCAAGCCACAGGTCCTCTGGGGGCATCTCTGGGGACAGGTTAGACATACCACCTCCAAGATTAGGTCCCAAAACCTGCTAGGACTCTGGGGCAGTGCATGGAGAAGCAACCCTTGATCATAATCCGTGGCTCCCTTCATCTCAACAGACCCTATCATAAGATGATGGGTAGATGGGGAGTCTTCACCCAGAGCACGTGAACTTGCCTTTGCCTTTGCTAATCCCTTTCCCTCTAAGAGTAATCCTACCTGGTTTTGGCTGATAGGCTGAGAGCATTGACCCCTTCCAGCTTCCCAGTTTTCAAACACCACCCATTCACTGGAAGACTGGTTTGTGGGAATGCCAAATATCTGGCAATGTTCATCTTCATGCAGGATTTCCACACAATGGCTGGAAATCTGATCAAGGGGAGTTGAGCTGGTTCTGAAAATGGAGCTGCCAGGGTCCTTCAGAAGCAGGCAGCAACCTCAGCCCTGCTTCCTCGCAAGAAGCCTGCTTGGTTTTGTTCAGGTGATGCAAGAGGGACAAGATGTAGCCAGGCAGGAAGATATAAATGTATTCTTTGATGCAGGTTCTGACTCCACTAGTGATGCTGGAGATCAGTCAGAGGAGAAGAGCCTTAGGGGAGGGAGTACAAACTGGTCCCTTCTTATCTCCGCACTTCTGCTCCCCCCCATGTAAGGCTGGTGGGTTTTCTGCAGCTCCCCCCCCACCTCCTCTCCCCCCTC
>JANHGN010002755.1:32242-47577 GCA_024605025.1 Megaceryle maxima
TCCCCCCCCCCTACAGCTCTCTCCTTTTTTGCTTCCGTTTAGGGACCTTTCTGGAGGTCATTGGGGCAGGACATGCCAGGGCAAGCCCTCACCCAGTTCCAGGTCATAGGCAATTGGAAAGCCCCACTTCTTCCTTCTTTCCCCTTGTATCTGTGAATACTGCATCTACATTCAAAGAGCTGGAGCAGCAGAAGAGACTGCTTCCTTGCTCCTGACTTTAGTATCCAAGCTGCCTGGGGGGTCTTCTGGGGATTTGTCTGTGGCAGTAAATGGACAGGAATACCTCGGGTTCCCATTAAGCTGTGGCCCTGTACCCATATCTAAGCCTACTCTATGGGGTGGCTGAGAGACCACATCTCCAGGACCCTGAGAGGGGACTCCATTGTGGATCAACCCAGGGACAGAGAGTTGGTCTCCTTCCTGGGCTTTTGCCACGTATTGGGCTGGAAGCCAGATCTCTGTGTGTGAATGGGCACAGCCAACATGGACAGCCCTGAAAAGAGGCCTGAAGGCAGAGTCAGCAGACATGGATCTGTGCCTATGCTTCTGGTGACCAGCTTGGTCTCTTCAGTGTCATCAACTTACCCCTGGAAGAAAGGACAAGCTCACAGCCCACTGAGTGTGGTCAGGAGGCCTCCATGGGCTTTATGTCCAGTGGGAGCTAAGGGCTCTGCCATGACTCCTCAAACCTTATATGGGCAGACCCCCTTCCATCCTGTCTCAGCCATTCTGAGCAGGCAGACAGCATCTGATCCTGACAGCTCCAATTTCAGCAGCAGCCTCTGCCCTGGAGGGAGTCCTGGCTTCAGGGTCAGGCAGATCTTCAGGTTGCTGGAGGCTTCTCCTTTTTTATGGGGGTAGGGAGGCTGAAGGTCACTTTGGGACAGGTGAGAAAGGCATCTGGGAACCAGATCTGTTTAGAGCAGAAGCAGATTTCAGGTGCTACAGAAAGGGGTTGGGTAGCTAAATGGTGTAAAATATGACCCAGGGCTCGACTCTGAGTTGGTGGGACAGCCAAGGGAGTGATTTGCTCTCTGCCTCTGTAGGAGCCTTGTGATGAGCAACATGATTCAGCCATGCTGCTTGGGGGCCTGTGGCAGGGGACCCTGGGGTGAGGAGGAGCCTGAGCTCACCAAAGCCCACCCAGCACAGTGGCTCCCCTCCTGACTGAGGTCACTTTGGTGTGGGGAAAGGAGTGATTCATGTGCAGCCTCCCTGAAAAGGTACCACCAGCTCCAGGGAGATTCAGTGTTGACCTGGATGGGTCTCTCCTTCCCTCACCTGCTGCTTGGGGCCTCATTGTCTCTGCTGCCTGAGGTCTCAGTGTCTCCACTGACCGGAGGATGCTCCGAAGCTTCCATACACCGCTGTGCTGCAGCTGGTGTCCTCCCTTACTCCATTGCTATGGCAACACCCTTGCACAAGGCATCTCCTCCTCCCTGCCCCCTTGCCAACCTGCTGCAGACCTCCGGGAGAGGGGGTGGTGGTGTGTGTCCAGCAATCCCCACCCCATCCCTGTCTTCTTGCTGTGCTGAGAAGGAAACAGCTCTCCCTGCACGGGGTGCGCACACCAGGCACTGCACCCCCATCTCTTGCTCCACCTTGGTGTTTCTTCAGCCTGTCATTTCAGGCTCAGTGTCCTCTTCATCCACTGGGACCCGTAGAGCTCAATGGCGATGTCTGAAGGTGCAATTTATTCCAGTGCTTTCTTTTGTAGGATCAAGGAATGGCCCATAGGGTGACACCTCTGCAAACCCTTGGAGCAGCACCTTGCAAACAGTCAGGGCATCTACATCCCACAAAAATAAGGGTCACAAAAATGCAAGGGCTGGAACCCCTCTGCTGGGAGGCCAGGCTGGGAGAGCTGGAGGGGTTCAGCCTGGAGAAGAGAGAAGGTCTCCAGAGAGACCTTCTTGGGGCCTTTCAGAAAGATGAGGACAGACTCAAAAGTAGGGCCTGTTGGGACAGGACAAGGGGTGATGGTTTTAACCTAAAAGACAGTGAGTAGATTTAGACTGGAGAGAAGGAAGGAATGTTTTACACTGAAGTTGTTGGCCCAGGTTGCCCAGAGAAGTGGTTGATGCCCTATCCCTGGAACCATTCCAGATGAGGTTGGCCAGGGCTCTGAGCACCCTGCTCTAGTTGCAGATGTCCCTGCTCAGTGCAGGGGGTTTGGACTGGATGACCTACAATGGTTCCTTCCCACCCAAACCCTTCTATGATGCTATGACAGAGGGTGTTCATGCACCCTTTATCATGAGAGCATGGGCACTCAAGGTGAAGATACCTGAAGATCCTCAGACCTTTTTTCCTGAAGGCCAGTTGAGTGAACTGCCTACTCAGTGAGATGGAAACTGAGGCATGAAAGGAGCTGAAGTGTTTTTTGAAGGTCATTAACCATTACTCTGCCTTGTTTACCCCATGCCAGAAGTGTCATCCATGGGCTATACGGGCACCCTTTCATCAAAGGGCTTACCTCAGCCTGGGTTTTGTCTCATACTGAGGTGGGTTTGTTTTTCCTTTCAGAGACTAGATGAATTCTTACAACCACTCTGCAATAAAAATGGTATTACAGCAAGGTGAAGTCCACCAGGAATAGGGAAGGCAGAACAGTAATTTGCTCCTCACATCTCTCCCTTGGCTGATTGTTTCATTTATTCTGCTTCTGAGTGCTTCTCCTTTCTTTTTTTCCCTTTCTTGACCTAGACCTCTTGCTTCCCAGTGTGTGACCTTCCAAAGCACCACATGCCTTTATTTACAGCCCTGAATTTAACAGGCTGTACTTGTACCACCCCAGTCCAGCACACACCAACCAGTGCTGCTTCATGAATGCCCCATGGTCAAAGCTGATCAGGGCACAGAGAGCTGCTGGGGAAAGTACAGACATACCAAACTTCTCAGGCACATAAAGCTCCCACAGGGTAACAGGCCATGCCTAGCATCATTTTGTGCAATCTCCCTCTTTTTGACCATGAACAGCATCTGAATTCACTGTTATCCATCATTGGTGATAATAACGCAAAGCTTTTCTCACACACTTGTACACCTTCCCTTAACTCCTTGTCCCATCACACTTGGTTTTTCAGGGGATGTTCACATGGTTCTCCTGGTCCTCTGCTCTAATGCATGGGCAGGGAGGTCTGAGGGTGTCTGATGGGGACAGATCTTCTGCATCTGCCTCAAGGCTGGAGGAATGGCTGCAGGAGGACGTTGTGGTGGCAGATTGTACTGCTAGACCTGGTTTCTCAGAGCATAGGACAACTCCGTGAGTCTTGGCAGGGCAGGACTTCACAATCCATCCATCTTGACAGTCCTGTTATTTCTCCATCCTGGTTGTGTGCTTCTGCTAATCCCTTTGCATTACAGCCTGCAGGGTAGGTCAGTTAAACTGACTTCTCTGATGGGAACCTAACCCAAGAAAGAAATTAAAGGTTAGGTTTGGGTTTGTTTGGTTTTTTTTGTTATCTCAGTGATCTGATGCATCCTGTGCCTTCAGGACTGGTAGGGTTCATGTACAAGAAGGGGGAGAACCCTGAGAAAGGGGTCTTAGCGAGGTGGGAGCAGACCCTCACCTCATTTTTGTGTGAACTCCTGTTACCACTAATTAGGCACAGGTGCCCTGAATCTGTCAAGTGTGATAATGAAGACAAATCAAGGGTTAATCAAACTTCCTTGGGAAGAGTAACCTAGGAGGAAAGTGAGTCTGGGAGATATCTGTTGACCTAAGCTAGAGGCCAGGTTTGTTACTGGAAATTAAGCATCTCTCAGGCAGCAAACAGGTTTGTATTACAGCCTCGCCATGCAGGCGTTTTCCACAAGCTTACCACTTCCAGAGCTCTTTTCCTACAGTGGATCTTTAACCCAAGTCCAAGATTTTGATGGGAAATTTAACCTGCTCTAGTTGCAGATGTCTCTTCTCAGTGTCTGGTGGTTGGAATAGATGACTTTTAAAGGTCCCTTCCAATCCAAAGCATCCTATGGTTCTGGGAAATTAGAGGTGAGGTGACATGACTCCTTTCTGACATTTTTGAGTTTGGACAGGCTGGGGAACAGACTTGTCCATTTTAGGGGGTGTTCCTACAGAGTGTATGAGAGGTTTTGTGTTGCACTGGGGTGCAGACAAAGGATGGGTTCACAAAATGACAGAATCACAGAATGGTTTGGGTTGGCATCAGTGCTGCTTTCAGGGCAGAAAACTCAAATCTCTCCACAGCTGCTGGGAGGCAATGATGGGGAGGGGGTGATGGCAGTGGAGTGGTGACAAAGGGAAGGCTCCAAACTGCTGTCCTGTTTTCATGGTCCAATGCTGTAAGTACTACCTGAAGTCTACCCAGGGCTCAAACAGCCAGGGCCTTTTCTACCCTGAGGATTTTATATATGCTGAAGACACAAGATAGAAGATTTTGTGGGGCTGTGGGGCTCAGAAAAGTCAACCTTGCAATAAAAACGTTATCTTTGCTAGGGGTTACCAAGACCAGTAGCCCAGTGCGGAGCTGCAGCAGACTCTATTGGGCTGTTGGTTTTGGCCACCCCTGGCAATCTCCGTCTCAGTGGACAGAAAACAAAAAAAGCTTGGATGTGAGGTGTTTAAAGTCATTAGGTGTTTTTCATGGTCGATTTGGGTACGCTGGAGGTGAGGGAAAATCCATCAACTCCCTCTCAACTCTGCAGAGCATCCCTGCAAGAGCTGGTGCAGGACCTGAGTCTGTGACGGGTCAGAACTCTGCTTCCTTCTCCGTACGATCTGTTTTTCAACAGAAAAAGGAAAACTGTTGCTGCTCTGGGCACGAGAGCTGTTGGCTTCCACCAGATATAGTGTCTGTGTTTGCTCCCCCTCCCCGTAGATCTCTCATTAACATAAAAAGGAGCAGGAACAGGACCACAACATGACTAATTCTCCACCCCCAGACTGTCTGTGTGTATATTATCAACTCCTCGTTCAGCTCATGTGCCTGCACACAACTGTGGGATAAATCTTGCTCTCCGTTGGTGTTTATTTTAAATCGAATCTTCTTACTGAAAAGGTTTGAGAGGCGTAATTATGGTCTGGATTTCAGAGCTGCACACGCCTTTGTGGGCACAAATAGCAAGGGAAAGAATGGCTGAGTAACTGGTATTGCTGTGGTTTAGGGCGTCCAGATGGAAAGCTGCTTACGTCCTGACTGGTCTTTCTGGGCACGTTACCAGGCAGGCAAAAAGGTATTTTGTTTTGTGGGTAGATGAGAGCTCTGGATCTTTTCCTAGCTCAGCCAGAGATGAGCATATGACCTTGAGAAAGTCTTTTATCTGATCTTACTGGCAAATGAATGCAGAAGCTGCCTGAGCTTAACTCTTGTGGAGTTCTTTGAGCTCTTTGTCCCTCCAGGTTCCACAGTTTGGTAGACCAGCTTTGGGCACAGCTTCCTTGAGTCCACACATGGTGGCAGGAGGAGAAGCTGGGAGTAGCTCCTGGCTGCTTTGTGCTAGTCCTCCACCAGCGTGTTTTCAAGGGCACCATTCCCACTGGGCAGACTGGACATGGTCAGTGATGGAGACCGTTAAGTCCAAGTGTCCCTGTGTGCAGGCATCTGAACCCAAACCATGCCAGCACCCCAGTTACTTCCACACTTGGCCAGGGACCATGTTCCTGCCCTGAGCCTGCTGGACAGGAGGGAACTGAATTGTATGGCTGCAGATTTGTCTCTTTAGCAAACCTAGACACAAACAGAAATCTATAAAGCAGGTAAAAAAAAAACCCAAAACAAACAAAACAGAAGCCACTTTTTACAGCTCTCCTTTTGGCTCAAACTCTTGGGGGAAGTTTGGGTTGTCTTACTTTACCTGGTCCTGTTTTGCCCAAGTGAAAAGATGTAGGTTTGCCAGCCAGGAAATCAGCAGAAGAGCTCACATAGACACCCTGGCCCCCAGCAACAGCCATTGCTGTCTCCAGAGGACATCAGGTTGTGTGACATTGCTCCAGGGGTGTCTGTGCACACATCCTGGTCTCCTTGACAACCTTTTCATGGCCCCTTGAGTCAAGACTGGAGATGTAGGTAACCAGAGCTTCCCTAAAAGCCAGAGCCTGTCTGTTCCTGCCCCAAAAGCAGTCAGATAGCTGCAGTGAGGTAACACTCCCCAGGAGCACTTTGGCACTGTGCCTCTCCCAAAGCCCTCACTCCCTATGCTGCAGCAAGAGCCATCTCTCCCTTCTTGCTTCCTTTTTCTTCTCAAACTGGAAACCAACCCTCTGCTTTTCCTCTAGGTGATCATCCAGGGCCAGCACGGTGCTTGAGCAGGAGCCACCACCACTGCAGCTGTCCTTCAAGGGACTGCACTGGTCACATCACAGGAGCTGGTCCAGTCCTGAGGGTTTCCCACCTCCATCCCTGGCTGTTTGCAGCACGCCCCTATGCTGTTTGATTCCCAGAGAGGATGTCTCTACCCAAAATCCAAATAGAAGAGGCTCTGGACAACGCAGATACCGACTCTGGAGGTGCTGTTCCTCCTGATGACCACCTGAGGAGCCTCAAGGCATTGACAGAGAAACTGAGACTGGAGACCAGGCGTCCATCCTACCTAGAGTGGAAGGCAAAGCTAGAGGAGCAAGCATGGAAAAGCCCCCAGCCAGCAGGAGAGGAGGAGGCAACCGAGGCCAAAAAGTCTATGGGGGAGACTGTCCCCTTGAGGAAGGTGCAGCTGCATCTCAATGGGAGCCCTGCCCAGGACAAGGTGACTCTTAACTCAGGGAGAATAGGTGGCTTTGAGAGCATCGATGAAGCTTTGACGTGGCTCAGGAAGGAACTGGTAAGTGATTTCCCACCCGTGTTGGGTAACACATCTCTTCAAGAGGAGAAGAAATAAAAAGAATGAGGAAACAGGTGACTCTTTGTTCCTACCTGCCCTCAGCCCCAGGTGAAAGGGCAACAATAAATCATTCCATTTTCTGTGGCTGGTTGGGAACAGGAGTAGCCCAAGGAAGGGAAAAGGCAAATATCAGAGCACCCATCACCTCAGAGAAAGACCTGGGTCCATTTCAGCATCCCTACTGGCATCCAATAAACTGGGGAAATATGGTAGCTTGCACTGGTTAGGACTTTTTAGCAGCTTGACCCCTTCCCCTGCTTCTGTAGTTGTGCCTCAACACTCAGATGAATGCAGCAGGTATGAAAACACCACGACCTCGTGGGTGCTGCTGATTCAATAGCCCATCTCTGGTGGTGATCAGGAAGCGATGCCTCCTCAGGGCTGTAGGAAGGAAGCATGGCTAGATCCATCTGCCCTTGCATCTTGTGGCTGTTGGTTTGGGAATTCCTTCAGCGGGAGATCATGGGCTGAGCACTGCCTTTAAGAATTAGCAGATCTAATCTCCAAGTGTTTGCCCAATTCCTCCTTTCTTTTTTTCTTTTTTTTTTTTTTTTTTTTTAACTCATAACTCTATATAATGTTTTGTGGTTCTGTGCTTCCCCTAAGTCATTTTTGCGTGGTGAGACCAAGTGCTTCCTTGTGTTTCAAACTGTTGTGGAAACCTCTTGCTCTGACCATCTAAAATCTGAAGGAAAATATTCCTTTTTACTTTTTGTAAAAAATATTTTACAATATTTGCAAGAGGGTCCCAGGGGCTGGGACATCATTTGAGGTTCAGAGGCCTCTGTGAAAATGTTCCTGTGCAAATGCTTTGCTTTTGATAAGCACTGAAAGTTTTGGAGGAAAACTTGTCATGCACAGCAATGAATAATAGGCTTTAAAAATTCTCAGCAGCTTTTGCTTCAGATAATATTTATTTGTCAATTTTTTGTTGTTATTCTTGCTGTGCACACCCAACTAGATTGATCTCTTGAGAAGGTATTCACAGAGGTGGTTCTGGATGTCACAATTGTGGTGGCTGAGCTGTTTCTCAGGACCATAACTGTCAGAAGGTGTATGCAGGTCTTTCAGGAACCCAGGGCTATTAGGAAGAGTTTTGAGCCGATCCCCTAAAATCACTCAGCACTCAGGAGAATCTCAGCTCCAGATCTGAGACCTGAATCTGGGTCCATACTTGCATATGTGACAGAATCTTAAATCCACAGTGCACTTGATGTAAACTCCGAATCTCAAGATGCCCAAAGACAGTAAGAAGCAGATTTTCTGTCGCAGAGCCCTGAATTTGAAAAGATTTAGCTTGTCCTTGCAGTTTCCACCCACGATAGAAGTATAAATTTTCTCAGAGTCCAATTCTACCCTTTAGACTGGGGTGTGGTATATAAACCACCATCTGACAAAAAACTAGAAGTTGAAATTAAAGATGAAAAAGGGCAAAGTAAACCCTAATTGCTCCTCGCTTTCCATTTTCATGCCTCTTAATTATACCAGTCTTTGCTGGATCTGGACATAATTCATGTAATTTAGAACAATTTCCCCCAAAGAGAGAGTATGTATTTGACTGACCACGCAGACAAACAGTGATGTTAGAGGAACTATTGTTGGGTAAGAGCTGCCAGCAAACAGTGAGAACTCTCACTGAGATCTCATCACAGCACGCTGTGCAAAGATGCATTTCGCAATACATTTTGAGGGTGAAAACCAGTTTATTTTCAAATAAATGAATAAGCTTCCCAACACAGACAGGTTTTTACCTTGTTTATCCTCATGTTGTGACAGTAAAGCAACCAGGAATGCTTCCTAGCATATTTCAGTTTACATATATTTATTTAAGGCAGTAGCCAAGGCCAGAAAGTGCAGCATCCCTGAGACAGAACCCTGCTTGGGGCAGCCAGGCAGGACACCAGCACCCCACACCTTGGGTAAGGTCACACTAAGTGGGTAATCAATCCTTCTGGTCTGATTTAACACAGGAGACAACAGAGTCTCAGCCTTGCCCCAAGGAAGTGTTGAGTATCCTGGGCAACTTTCTGAGGATCATCCAAAACTGATCCAGTTGTCATAATTGGGGTGAAAGCTGCCTCAGACATGCTGTCCTCTTTTGCAGGGTGAATTCTCACTCACTCTACAGAGTCCTTCGTGAGAAATCAGTTTAGGGTCTGTAGAACCATCAGAATCATCAGAATTGTTTAGGTTGGAAAAGACCCTTAAGTTCCTCAAGTCCAACCATTAACCTAGCATTGCCAAGTCCACCACTAAACCATGTCCCTCAGCATCACAGCTTTTAAAAGCCCTCCAGGGATCATGGGATCTCCACCACTGTCCTGGGCAGCCTGGGACAGGCCTTGATAGCCCTTGTGGGAAAAACATTTTTCCTCACGTCCAACCTGAACCTCCCCTGGTGCAACCTGAGGTCATTTCCTCTTGTCCTATCTTCTGGATCCATTTATCCAATGAAAGGGCAAAAAATGGTGAGTGGGAAGATATCTGTCCAGGAATGAAGTACCTGCCTGTGTGCAGTGCTGTGGGGTATGCAGCTCCATCATCCACACTGCACAACCCTCATCACAGCCACCGGCGTGTCTAGGCTGGGTTATTTCAACAGCGAGGCCCCAGCATGGATTTGGCTTGTATCAGTGAGCACCCTGCCAAACAGAGCTTCAGGAGTTTGCACATGCTGGGGACTGTTCCTAGCAGGCAATTTGTACAGGACCACCCAGTTCTGGAATGAGCGCTCTCCCAGCCAAAGCCAGTAGAGGCAGCAAAGTGAATTTACTGTGCGTATGTCCAAACTTCCCCTTGGCTGTGGTGCTACAGAATGGGCCATGGAATGGGTAAGTTGCTTGGACAAGTGATAGTCCAGGAGTCCCCAGCTTTAAAATTAAAGTGACCTGTAAAATCTGAAGCATTACTCCCAGTCCACACTAAAGGGGTCATCCAATGCTGCAAGGAATTTGCCTCCATGTCTCTAGAGTCTGCTCTGGTTCAGCCACATCCAGGCTCCTCACATTCAGAAGTGAGGCGAAGGACAAACTCAAGTTCTTACTGTGCATCTGCTGTTCTTGGTCTTTCACCCCACATGACCTGTTCCAGGATCTGATTCTGCACATCAAGTCCCAACCTTGGTTTATAGGAATGACATATGCCCACTGAGCTCCAGCCAGCCCCGTCAGCTGGGACCTGCTGAGAATCTGGCCCCAAGAAGCTGATTTATTCAGACATGCAAATTCCTGCTCTTGTTTTTGTGCTGAGAGGCTCTGTGTAGGTGTATGAGCAAATTGCATCACTCAGCATGTGCTGAACCGCCCTGGGGCTGGAGCACTTCCCTCCCCAGCTCCACCTGCCACTTTCTTGCCCTCATGTTTGACTTTGCACTGTCAAGTGTGACTGTTTTTCATCAGCACTGAAAGTAAAGCCATCAACAGCCAGGGTACGGTGACAGACACAAGGATCAGGGTGGTCAAACTGTGTTTTCCTTTTTGTTTGCTTTTTTTTTTTTCTAAGGAAAAACTTCTTTCCTGTGAGGGTGATGGAGCCTGGAACAGGCTGCCCAGAGAGGTAGTGGAGTCTCCTTCTCTGGAGACTTTCAAAACCCACCTGTATATAATCCTGGGCAACCTACTCTAGGTGACCCTGCTGGAGCAGGGGGGTTGGACCAGATGATCTCCAGATGTCCCTCTGAAACCCCACCATTCTGTGGTTCGTGAAATTTGTCAGGTTTTACAAGTGCTAAAATGAAGCCCTCAAAGTCCTCTTCCTCCTAAATGTGGTTACAAAATAAAATTCTGCTATGAACTGGGACATCTCGGGATGGTTCTGACTCTGTCCCAGAAAATGTGGTTTCCATCTCAAATTCTCCAAAGTTTGTCACTGAAATCTGAGGTGTGTGAACCAGAATGCAGGAAAGACTCTCAAAAAGGGACAAAATGTCTGATACTCTCTCCTGGGATATCATAAAACACCAATGTCCCCTTGGTCAGACATTGATTATTAAATATTAACTGCTCTTATCTCCGTTTGGGATACTGATACTTGCTGAAAAAGTACTTAAGTGAATTTAAACAATGATGTGGCACCCAGCCAGGGTTGACCCGAGCTCCACTGCAGATTGATTGCTCCGTGGTTGTTGGGAGGTGGAAAGGAGGAGGAGTGTAGAGCATGGATATGGTGATGGAGACTGTCCTGCTCTGGGAGTCCTCTGCTACACAGCAGGTCCAGCAAGGATTTGCCTGTATTTGTATTTAAATGGGCCCAGGCACCAGAGAAGTGTCATCTCTATTGTCAAATTGCTGGAACTGGGGCACAGTTTAGGAGTGATCACAGACCAGGACCGTCCCCAAGGGGCAGTGTGGGTGCAGCCACCTTGTTTTGGAGAGAGGGGGAGTTTCATGGGGTTCTTGTGGATTTATGCACATAGTAGAGGTGTAACTGCAGCTCTGAAAAATGATATGTTCTTCTCCTGTGTGAGACCACACATGAGCCCACTGAGCCTCTCTGTTCACCTTATTCAGATGCTAACCTGCCTGGCTTTTCCTCTGGCAGTGACCTTTGTCCTAGGTACACCATTCCCAATCTTGAATGCATTTTGCATCCAGCTCTGGAGCCCCCAGCAGAAGAAGGACATGGACCTGTTGGAGCAGGGCCAGAGAAGGCCACAAAGATGATCATAGGGCTGGAACCCCTCTCCTGGGAGAACAGGCTGAGAGAGCTGGGATTGTTCAGCCTGGAGAAAAGAAGGCTCCGGGGAGTCCTTGTTGTGGTCTTTCATTATCTAAAGGGGGCCTATAAGAAAGCTGAGGAAAGACTTTTTACAAGGGATTGTAGTGATAAGATATGGTGTAATGGCTTCAGACTGAAATAGGGGAGATTTAGATTGGAAATTAGGAAAAAGTTCTTCCCTGTGAGCGTGACAAGACACTGGCACAGGTTGTCCAAGGGAGTTGTGGATGATCCATCACTGGATGTGTTCAAGACCAGGATGGGTGGGACTTTGAGCAACCTGGTCTAGAGTGAGGTGTCCTTGCCCATGGCCAGGGGCTTGGACTAGCTGATCTGTAAGGTCCCTTCCAACTCAAACCATTCTATGATTCTATGATTTTAACACCCCTTAATTTAGTAAAAAACAGAGGTAACTTCCTCCTTCAGGTAATGTGATTGTTTCTGAGGGAGTCAACACAGAATAAACTCAACACTGAAGAATGGTGAGATCTGGGGCCTATGTCAGGCTTTGTGTCAGCTGGCAAAGGTATCCTGGACTTTGGAGGTGTGTAATTCCTAGGCACTGCAAAAGGAGATTAGATACCTTGTCCGGAACTGTGGGTTGCACCACAAGATTGTGAGCACCTAAAGTCTAAAATAAGCCATGTCAGGGTGGCATCTAAGCACCCTGAAGATGAAGCCTCAAACCAAAACACAGACTTAACTGACTTCTCCAGAGTGTTTGTCAAGGGTCTAATAACTGGCCGGTGCTCCTTTGTCTTTGAATCCAAGTGGCTGCACACAGGGAAGCACCAGTTTAGATTTAAGTTTCTTTTGATCTTCTGGAAATAAAAAGGACTAGCCCCATGAGAGCAGCCACAGACTATGACCCTGAGCTTCATGGATCACAGACTGGAAATGTCTCCATGGAACACTTCTCTTTGGGAAGAGATCCTAAGGAACTCCACAACTCCATGTCATGAGGTGCACATCATCCTTTAGACCACCACTGCCAGGCTTTGTTCCTCACCCATATACCTTTCTTTCCTGGAGGGCAGAAGGCAGCTTTATCCCCCAGGAAAGCCTCAGCTGTTGGTCCACATCTGACAGGTCACTCTTGTTTCCCTGTTGAGCTCCAGAGCACAGTCAGGCAGGGCTGTGTCTAAGGTGGTGTCACAGCCTAGGTGATCAACATAGATGGGTGATGGCTTTGCCCCATGCCATATGACTATGGAGGGGCTGTGTGGTCAAACACCAAGGTCAGAAGGTCCAGTGGGGTTAAGGAAAGGCGACTAGAGATTAAGGTCCTGAAGGGAGAAAAAGGAACCTCCAACTCACAGGCCTCTCTACGATGGCCTCATAATTAATTTTTAAACCCTTTTTGGTGGTTTGGTTTTTTTTTTAATCCCACATTCTTCAGAGCATTTAATGACAGCATTTGTTGACATTTCTTATGTAGCTTGATAAACTGACAAGAAAGAACAACCAAGGGTCAGTTCAGTAATGCCTGCAATTGCCTGCCTGATAAAATGCCAGGGTGCAGCACTCATTGTGAAACAGCAGAAAATATCAACAAAATTAATTTCTTTTTCATTGCGTCTCATATGGGAGAAGAAAAACCTGCTGGTTGGCATTAGTCCACTGGGGGCACAGGCTCTGAGGTCTGCAAGGAAATAGTGGGGTTTTGAAGAAGGTCAGTGGCTACAACCCTGCCAACAAGTCAAGAGAGATTTCACAAGAGAGAGAAAGAGAGAAATATTCACTCTGAGATTTATACAAAGGTGACTTAATCCTCTCCAGGCAACCGAGCTGGAGTCCAATTGCTGGATGAAAGCACCAGCTGGAGAAGAGCCAGGCTTCCCTCCAAACTCTTCAACCTCCTAAGGTGGCTGTTCACCTTGCTGTGAGACTGGCAATGCTGCACGGGGCAAGCCTGACATCTTTGGAGGCATTGCCTGGAGGAGGAGGGGTTAATGGTTGTACCTGATGATCTTAAAGTTCTCTTGCAACCAAAATGATTCTATGATTCTATGCCACAAGCTAGAGCAGCCCCAAGGCTGCTCTGGTTGAGAGCCTTGCTGCAGCAGCCCATGCATCAGGCATCAGAAAGGTCTCATGTAGAAATACCAAGGCCACCTGCAGAGCCTCCCGAGGGGGTTTTTCCCTTCTGCAGTTTCACGTACAAGTCAGTGGATCAGGAATAAATCTCCACTCCAAGAGCTACATTTGTGCTTGTAAACTAAACAGCTCTTTTTCAAGCCTGAAGGCAAACTGCAATGCTCTGACCACGTCCATGCTGTTAAAATCCAGACAAGTGGGCTGTATCCCAAATGCCTGCTGAGGATGAATCTCTCTGGTGTTAACTCCTGACGAGTGCCTGTGGGGAACTGCTTAGGACTGTGAGAGCTGGCCTGGGCTCAAAGGATGCCAGGAGCTTGCTCACAATCGAGTAGAGAGACTTTGTTGCAAGGCACTATTTGATGTATTGTATAGATGTAGTCTGGGTCTGTTCCTGAGCTGCTCTTTCAAACCACAGGGAGCCAAAAAAACAGTGATGCAAGTCAACGGAGTGAGGTAAAGGGTGGATTTGGGTCAAGGCAGCTCCGTGGTGCAGCCGGAGATGAGCTCAGGGCATCATCTTGTGCACTGAGCAGTCAGTGAGGACAGGACTTACCCAGGGAGCCATTAGGAAGAGAAAAAGAAAACAACAAACAAAAAAATAGTCAAGAGTCTTGGTGCCAAGAGACTCCTTCCAGTGCCAGTTTGTGTCCTGTGTTGGAGCCAATATCAGGGAAAGAAGCAGGACATTGCATCAGGGCAGTTGTAGGACTGCTTTCCTGTTTTGCTCCCACCTTCTTTCCAGCAGTTACAGAGGGATAAGCCACAATTCTTCTGTTCACCTTCTTTTCTTTGCAGCTTTTTTTGGTTTTTGCATCCCTGTGAGGAGGGATGAGGGGAGAGACGTGGGGATTGTCTGCTGTTCTAGCTCTGCTTGTTTCCATTCCCCAGACAAAGCATTGCTGAGTATTACACCAAGTGTTTGCCTCCTTCCTTCACCACCACCAATATCCTGTGGCAATAACTTTTTTGCTTAATTATAAGTGGGAATTAAAAGTAAATGTAAAAAAAAAAAAAAAAAAAAAAAAAACCAACCACCAAACCCAAACCTCTTTTTTTTTAATAACTCTGAATTTCCACCTTCCCAAGTTAGATGCCAGGGGAGGAAAAAACCCTCTGCAACACTTAGCTCATTAGCCTGTGGGATAGTTGTTCTGTCTCCTGTGGGAAACCACAGAGGTCCCATCCTGAGAGCCACTTCAGATCAGCAAGATAAGCCACGGGGGATGTGGAGACCCATTATTCCTGGCTGTTGTAAACCAGCTCTGATTTATGCAGGCTGGAAACCTGTGCCAAGTATGTGGGGATCAGTTCTCTGGGGTTGTTTTAATTGCTCCTTTCCACCTCTAATTGCTCCTTCTTGCTGTGGCTGTTCCCTTATGAGTGAAATTAATTTGGACTTTGCTTAAGGTTGAGATGGAGGTTCTTGAAGCCTTGCTGATGGGTATCTAAGCCAACAGACTTGGCATGGCTGGTTTTAATTCCAGTTTCCTGGTGCTCCTGAAAACCTGAGCAGACACAGACTTCCCAAATGCAGACAGTGGCACCCTGGGCTGCACCCCCAGCAGCGTGAGCAGCAGAGGATCCTGCCCCTCTGCTCCTAGGGCTCTGATCTGGGGAGACCCCCCTGCAGTGCTGGGGCCAGCTCTGGAGTCCTCAGCACAGCAGAGCCAGGGAGC
>JANHGN010002755.1:47813-68118 GCA_024605025.1 Megaceryle maxima
TCGCTTGGCGTCCCCCTCCGGGGCGCGCCGGGGCGGGGGTGGGGGCGGCGGGCGGGCCGCGCCTGGGTGTGGGGGGGGCCGGCTGGGGGGGGGGGGGGGGGGGGGGGGGGGGGGGGGGTTGGACTAGGTGTCCTTGAAAGTTCCCTTCTCACCCAAACCATTCTATGATTCTTTGCAGTAGGGTAGCATCTCTGGTTGAGTTATGCTTCCCATTAACAGGGAGTAGCATGAGGCTCATATTTGTTGTGCCCTTGCCAATACCCTTTTCTCTCCCCACCTTCCATCTTGTTCTCCAGGCAGAAATGCGCCTGCAGGACCAGCAGCTGGCGAGGCAGCTCATGCGCCTTCGCAGTGACATCAACAAGCTGAAGATCGAGCAGACCTGCCACCTGCACCAGCGAATGCTCAATGATGCCACGTATGAGCTGGAGGAGAGGGATGAGCTCTCTGACCTCTTCTGTGACTTCCCCCTTGTGAACTCCTTCAGCCTCTCCACACCTCTCAAGCTCATTGGGGTCACCAAGATGAACATTAACTCCCGACGGTTCTCACTGTGTTGAAGGGGGGAAGAAGAGGGAAGGATGGGGGAGAAAGAGAGAGAGGACTGGGGAACACCAGGTCTCTCTCCATCTGATGGCCAGGCAAAAAGAGGCCAAAGAGGAGCAGAGGAACAGGAGCAAACAGGGAACCCAAAGCTGGTCTTGGTAACAGGGTAGAGCAGCAGAGCTGGGCAGTGAGAAGGCCCAGAGATGCTCATTGAGAAGACAGAACCTGCATGAAGGAAGCATGGAGAGCATCTGAAGCCAACACGTGCGTTTAGCCTGCTCCTTTGCAAAGTCTCTTCTTCTTCTCTTCCCCCAACAGTAACTAAGAGGACACAGCTCCAATGTGGTTGGTTGTATTCAAAATTCAAAGGGGGGGTCAAAGATCAGCCACAAAGCAAAATCCCTTTTCCTTTCCCCATTACCTCCTCCCAGTCTAGAGCCGTCTCTTCAGAGAATAAGTCACTCTCCTCCATAGATGTCTCCTTGGGCATCAACCCTCAGCCTCTGCTGGCCCAAGCACAGGGTTCGTGGGGCTAGTTCAGGTGGGAAGCTGATTTCCAATGGAAAGGAGCCCTCCCAGCAGGTGAGGGTTAAATGGTATGCAGCACCAAGAAGTGGTGAGAAGATCTGTTTATTGACTTTCTCCATTGCGTCCAGTGTAGTCTAGTTTAATTTTGCCTGTGGGATAGATTATGGACAGGTCACGAACACATTTATATAGAGATCCTAGATGGCCAGAAGTCACCTTGTGTGTCCTAGAAGTTATAACCAGAGCAATATGTGTTTCTGGCTTTGTTGTCAGCAGTGGCCCCAAGACACCATGTGGTTACCCCCATAAGCAGCAAGGAACAGGAGGTAACATACACCCAAGACATCTCGTATCAGAGAAATGACCCCAGGCTGACATTCCCCCAGCAGCAGCACCAGCAAATCCTGGATCCTCTGTAGCAACACACGTATCCATCAGAGAAAGGAACTTCAAGAGGAGAAAAGGGACTTTCGTGTAATGAACATAAAGTGTGACTATGAAATTAAAGGGAGAAATATTGCTGCAATGAGCTTTGGAGCTGCATCAAACACATGGCATTCCCTCCCTGCTCGGCAGCATGTAAGATGGATGCTATATTTTCTTGCCTTTCAATGCACACAGCTGCTCACCTGCCTGTATAGAGGGCAGAGACACCCATGGTGTAGCCCAGCAAGGGCAAGGACTCCAGAGATCTAGCCATGGACATCCTGGGACACCTTGCAACCAAGATAGAGAATGTGGGTGTCTCTAGGCTCTCCCTCCTGTGCCAACACCACTCCTGAACATGTCAGAGTGGTACAATCTCTCACCCCATTGCCCCAGTCCAGCTCTGCTCTTCACCACGTGCCCAGTCAGAGAGCTGTGTGGCTGAGTGAACATGACTGTCCATGCAGCACCAACCCCAGCCCTGAGGACGAGTGGGAGACACAAGTCAGAGCTCAGTGAAAGCTGCGTGGCTGTGCTGACGTGCCTGTACCCGACTGTGTAAGCTGTGCGTGTGCCTAAGTTGTTGTGTGTGTGCATGTCAGCCCACAAGATGCCTCTCTCAGGAGGCTGAGTGGTGGACCCATGTCTTTGTTCCCAAACATGACGTGAAACAGAAGCCAATGAGACTCTGCTGTGCCTGGGAAGGTGCAATGAGGCTTCAAGACTTGGGGTTTCTACAGAGGGCTTAGGTCAATGCAGAGAAGACATTTGTCTGCCTCCACAGGTCCCCATGGGAGGAACAAACTGACATCACAAAGGGGTTCATAGCCAAATGGGGCTGGGGACTGGCAGGGAACTCTGGAGTTGAGTTCAGTCCTCTGTCTCCCACAGTATGTAACCCCTTGGTGATACCTCCCCCTCCACTTCAAAGCTCACTGAGTATCATTTCTTTCTGCTAAGGAAGGAAGTATTAAGGGCACTCTCTATACCAGTAAGAGCTTTATCTATACCAGTAAGTTAATCTGTGCCATGCCTGGGTGCTGAGTCTTGTGCTACCCAGATGGTGATGATTTAATTGGGTTATGGCCAGATTGTCCATTGGCCTCTGGACAAGACAACCAGCCACGATACCATTTCATTTACTAGTAGAGAAATAGCCTTATTTCCCTATGGAAATCTAGAAAAAAAACCAAACCCAACTCAGTAAAATTCTTCTTTGTTTACTTTTTAAATAACAATAATAATAAAAATAATCAATTCATGCCCCACGTGTTGAATTTCAGAGGCATTTTCAATCTAAAGATAGCAATGGTGACTTTTCAGTGACAATAATGCCCTGGAAATGGGGCACAAGTTCTCTCTAGGATCACCTAGAGTCAGCTATAGGGTGGACCTGCCCTTGGGGTCTTGCCTGGTAGCCGAACATGGGAGGTTAGTACAAGCACAGTCTTAGGAGGTCACTAGATGTGGCATTTGAAATATCAGACGTCTGGTTTCCAGACGTATTTTCTGCATTAAGTGGAAAGGGGGGATGGGTATAACTGCCAGCTCTTTGTCAAAATGCACAATTTGGGGTTTTTTTTATTATAAAATTATGTCTGTATTGATTTCTGCCTCTGGTCTCTTATTGTGTTCAGTGGCTCCAGCTCTGCCTGGAGAGCAGATGGGGAAGCACCAGTCTGGTGTGTTCAAGGTTTACAGGTGTGCAAGGTTTCCAGTTCAGGGTTTTCTAGCCCCAGACATCACTGGGATACCCATATGGCTCCATCAGCAATTCCTCTGTCTTGCAGTCTGGAGGGGATGGGAAGAAATGAAGGTGAGAGCACATTGCATATTTGGACAAAAACGTACAGGAAAGAAGGCCAAAAAAAAAATATTAAAAAAATAATCACTCTTTTATGTTATGTGCTGTTTCTTCAGTCAGCCATTGAGTCAAAAATGGGTCCAGGCACTTAAAAACTTATCAGGCTAGGGAAGAAAAATAGAAGTATATCTGATTTTGGTTTAAAAAAGCACAGTCATCTGAAGGTTGAGTTGACCTTGAGAAACATGAGTACAGATCACTGCTCCTACCACAGAATTCTGTGAAAGGAGCCTCCTGGTGTCAGCTGTCTGCAAAGAGATGATTTATGCCCTTGAGTACTCATTCATTTCTTTGTACAAGTGGCTTAGAACCATATCCCCTTTCCTAGATGACCTAAGAAGCCTGCAGAGAAAGGCTGGTGGCAATCAGTGATCACACTTCTGGGGTCCACCTTGAAAATACACTTTAAAGTAACAATATGTGTGGATCACTGATCCAAGGCTATGGTGTCTCCATCTGGAGCACCATTGACTGATGCTTCATCTATGTAAAGCAAGGATCTACTGGATATTGATTGAAGGATTGTCCACAGCCACCCAGCAGTGAGACATGTTCCACACTGAAATTAAAGAGCAAGTTTGAGACTAGTCCATCTGAATAATGAAGTGGTTTTTGGTGGTTTTTGGTTGTTTGGTTTTTGGGTTTTTTTGTGTGTGTGTGTGGTGGGGGGGGTGTGTGTTTTTGGTTTTTTTTTTTGGTTGGTTGGTTGGGGGTTTTTTGTGGGTTTTTTGTGTGTGGTTTTTTGGTTTGTTTGGGGGTTATTTTTGGTTGTTTTTTGGTTGTTTTGTTTGTTTGTTTGTTTACTTTAAATAGACAGATTGGAAGGCCACAGATTTCTCCAGGCTAGCTAGAAGGCCAAATTTCAGCTAATTTTGTCTTGCCCCAAAAAGCTCAATGCAAATGTTGGATGAGGGGAGTCAGTTGTATTTGGTTACTTTTTACTTAAAGCATTTGTAGAAATCTTCTATTAAAAATTAAACCAATAACACATCATTTTCACTCAAACACTGTTTCGTAATGAACAGTCAGAATATTTTTTCCTGAAATAACCTTAATGAAACTTTTCCACTTTCTCTTTTTCAGTGGGTATCAGCCATTCATCCAGCTGGACCCAATCCCTGAAGGTTTAGCCAACCCAAAGCTCTAGATGCTCTTCAGTATGAAGAAATCGGGTAAAAAATAATTAGCTCAGCTTGATTTCTGACTTCTGTTGGGTCAATTAAGAGGAAGCAGAAAGCAATTTCAAATATTCTAACTTATGGTCAACAGCCCACTCTCCCTGGCATGGTGTGCCATGACATACTGATGGGCAAGACCTTGCTTGTCTGTCACAGCCCCGATGCAGCAACGGTGAAAAGGGTCATTGTTTCTCAGAACGTGTCTCATTCCTCACTCTTTTGGCACCAGGAAGTGCTACCATATAATTAGTCAGTGATTTGTATTTTGATGTCTCCCACAATTGCCTCCATATAATCCTTGATGAAACTCCAAAGGGGTATTTTCATAGAAATGCCCCAATAGGTCCCACTTACACCAGAAACACAAGGAATGACATGTTTAAGGACTTCAAGACTGAAATTTCTTGTTGCCTGTGCCATACAGTATTTTAACTATCACAATCTAACCTCTCTTTTATAGAATCATAGAATTGTCAGGGTTGGAAGGGACCTTAAAGATCATCTAGTTTCAACCCCCCTGCCAATGGCAGGGACACCTCCCACTAGATCAGATAATATAGAAATATGGGGGAAAAAAAATGCCCAGCTGGAGTATTCCCAGCACCTTGTAGGTTTCTTTCACATTCTCTCACTGTCTGCTAAGTGGGTTTTATTTTAGATCAAGGAAGACAGAAGGGGGAGGGAGAGAAAATAGTGGTTGCAAGAAGGATGTGGCAGGAGACACACCAAAACCAGAATCAGACTCGCTTCCCTCACTGCACGTTTTACAACCAAGTGTCATGTCTGAGGAGATGGGCACAAGGGAACGAGGCATCACAAAACCTTGGGGAGAAATCACCCCTTGGGCATTCACAGCATCACAGGATCACAGAATGGTGGGGGTTGGAAGGGACCTCTGGAAATCATCTGGTGCCACCCCCCTGCTCCAACAGGGTCACCCAGAGCAGGGGGACCAGCACCACAGTGTCCAGGTGGGTTTGGAATCTCTCCAGAGGAGTCTCTCTGGGCAGCCTGGGCCAGGCTCTGACACCCTCACGGGAAAGAATTTTTTCCTTCTGTTCAGATGGAACCTCCTGGGCTCCAGTTGGTGCCCATTGCCCCTTGTCTTGTTGCTGGGCACCACTGGCAAGGGTCTGGCTCCTTAAAGGGGCCCTTTAGCTCTTGCTCAGCATTGCTCAGCTCCCCTCTCAGGCTGCTCTGCTCCAGCTGAACAGCCCCAGGGCTCTCAGCCTGGCCTGGGCACAGAGATGCTTCAGCCCCTCAGCATCCTTGTAGCCTCCATTGGACTCTCTCCAGTACTTCCCTGTCTCTCTTGAACTGAGGAGCCCAGAACTGGACACAATACTCCAGATGCAGCCTCACTAGGGCAGAGCAGAGAGAGAGAACATTGCTTGTAAACCAGATGGCATTTAGAGTAGCCATGCAGCAGTCCAAAGGAGGAGTTACACTAAAAGATGTGCAAACCAGTCCTGAGATCCAAACTGGTCTCTGTGCTACCTGGAAAATCTGGAAAGCTGAATAACACCAGCAGCTCCATCCCCTCTCCAAGCAGGGGACACTCCTGAGCCTTGATGATGGCACTTGTGCAAAGCTGAGCCCCAAGATGCAGTGGTTGGATGTGGTTTTTAAGGTAAGTGATGATCAGATTTGGGTCAAACTTTTGACTTCAGGCTTTCATCTCTTATCCTTTCAATCTATTTAATGAAGAAAAACAAAGAGACCAACTCCTTGCATCTATCATTCAAAGCACCAGAGACCTGAATTGGCCCCATCCTTGCAAAAGGTGGATGGTGCAGGGTTCCTGTGGTCTGATCCTCAGGGCAGTCAAACCACCCTGGTCACTGTTAACTTCAGTATCAAATTGTGTTTCAAAACGCCCTGGATCATCCACTGAGAGAGGTCTACAATGCTCAAGCCCTGAGATGTTGGTGGATGATACCCTGTGCTTCACCACTGCCCCTTCCTCAACACCCCCTCTCCCTGCTAGCTCTCTTGCCACACCCCTCACCCTCTCCTTCTCGGAGGGGAATGAAGAGGAGGAAGGGGGTTGTTACACAATGGTTTTGTTCCACTGATGATTTCCCTCTGCCAGTTGGAACAGGCTGCTCATAAATTGCAGCTTTCTGGAGGGGTTTCATGAGCTTTGCATTCTTAGATCATTGTCTCTCCTCCCCAGGAACAATGCAAGCAGGAAGGAGCTGCTCCAAAAATGCCATGTGCTACAAGGGGGTTTCTTTAGGATGGGGATTGCTCTGGGAGGCAGAGGGAGTTTTCCCCAGCTGCTTTAGCTTTCAGCCTGGGTAGGTAGCTAAGGAGGCAACTCAAGGGGAAGCAGAAACCCTGCCAACAATGCTCTGCAGAGATCTGCAAAGGTCAGCTCCTTCCTACCACGCCAGAAAGGTAGTTAGAACAATTACCCTCTGATTATAAGGTAGAAAATGAGATGTGGGGCACCCCATGCTGTGGCTGCTCTGTCTGAGATATGGCTGAGGAGCTTCTGGACTTTCAGATGTGAACACCATGGCATGTCCATCATGTCCTTTGCCACACTGGAAGCTGCTGGGACTGGGCTTTTAGATGAAAGTCTGTCCTGTAGGTGAATTAAAATTGGAAGCCTGCTGCAAGGCTTCTAACCAGATCAGGGGGATCAAGTTCTTAATGCAATTAAATTCATCCTGTGCAACCATCAGCTTGTCAGTCTATCTCGTTTCCCTTCCCACGCTGCCAGTTCCACCCAAAGCTTTGGTGGCTTTGGCATGTGGCTTGCCAAGGGTTGACTCTGCCTGCTCGACTGTCAGCATGGTTCCTGGCATGGTGTTGGTGCAGTCCAGATAGCATTGACTTGAACAAAACAACAGGTACGGCTCAGGAGCATAAGCCAAGGACCATCCTGATTCATAGAATCACAGAATGGTTTGGGTGGGAAGGGACCTTTCAAGCTCATCCAGTCCAACCCCCCTGCACTCAGCAGGGACATCTGAAACTAGAGCAGGTTGTTCAGAACCCCAGCCAACCTCACCTGGAATGGTTCCAGGGATGAGGCAGCCACCACCTCTCTGGGCAACCTGGGCCAGGCTCTCACCACCCTTGTGACTCATAAGTCTTGTGAAGGGACAGTTCCCTAGTGCACTTTTAAGCCAAGGCTATAGAGACAACATTTTCTTGATTCATGACATACAAACCTCCCACTCAGAGGTAGGATCACTCATTTGGAAAGGAAGACCAAAAGCTACATCTTCACCAGCAGCCAGGACCCAGTCTCTGACCTACGGCCAAGTGACCAACCTGGCTAAGTCCATATTATTAACTACAACACAGGGCAACCACAGCCAAACTAATACTTATAGGTCCCCAATCTATACAAGCTTCCAAACCTTGCCCAGGGATTGTTGGCCCATGCATAAACTGTGCCAGGGACTGTGAAGACCATTGAACAGTTGAACTCCAGCACCTGAAAATACTCCTCAGCCATTTGGTTTGTTAGTACAAATATAGACTCATCACAAGAACTAGTGAAGTCCTGAAGAAGTTGTTCTTCCCTGCTTGGGTTTCTTCTAAGCTCACCCAGCACAGGAAGAGGACCCCAGTCCTCTCAGATCTCCACGTAGAGTGTTGGCAAGCTCATTATGAAAAGTACCTAATATCTTAATTACCTTTATTAGCTGCCAGTCTGCTCTGAGCAGTAGTCCCAGGGATGCCATGATGCTCCCTAGACATCTTGGTAACAAGATGTGATCAGCAAAAAAAAAGGGAATTATTTATCAGACAGTTCCTTGTCATGTAGGAGGAGAGAACATCAGAAGGAGGATGCTCCAGAGGCCCTACGGGGAGGAGCAGCAGCCTCCAGCACCCCTCTGAAGGATGGCACTCTGCAGTGTTCCTGGAAAACCCTCTTGTGGGCAAAAACCAATCACCAGAAGATCTACTGAGTCCCCTGGGTGGGATAAGCCATGATGCCACCACAACAGCCAAGCTGAGCCCCTGCCCTGTGCAAAGCTTCAGGCGAGGGGCTGGCTATATACATGGGCAGCAACACTGCCATTTTCTTACCCATTATTTTTTTCCACTCTCTTATCCAGAGGGAGGAAGGCTTCCCTAAGTTGAGCCTTGTTTGAGAGCAACGAGCCAAGAAGGGGTGTGTGATGGTTCAGTGGTCAGGAGAGTGGAAACTCTGGATTTCTCCCTCCATTTCTGTGCCTTCACCACTGACCATTTTATGCAGAGAGACTGGTAGCCAGCCAGCTGAGCTTGCTCAGCCTGAACCAGCCACTGCATGCCCAGGTTTCTGCAGGGTCTTTTTGTCTTCCTCATGGTTGTCCAGATATTGCTTTGGGACAAGCAAGTGGAGGGACTGATCTCGGTGCATGTAAGCCTTGAGATTTGTCATGCATCACAGTGCCCCACCAGCTGTGGTTTCTTCCATGTGTCAGGGTTCAGTCAGGGAGGGAAAGGATTTAGTACAAGGATTTGTTCAGCCTGGAGAAGAGAAGGCTCTGGGGAGACCTTCTGGGGGCCTTTCAGGACTTCAAGGGGCCTGTCAGAAAGATGGAAAAAACCTTTTAAACAGGGTCTGTTGTGACAGGACAAGGGGTGATGGTTTTAAATTAAAAGAGGGAGATTCAGAGTGGAGAGAAGGAAGAAATTGTTGACACTGAGGGTGGTGAGACCGTGGCCCAGGTTGCCCAGAGAGGTGGTCACTGCCCCATCCCTGGAACCATTCCAGGTAAGGTTGGATGGGGTTCTGAGGAACCTGAAGACATTCCTGCTCAGTGCAGGGGGTTTGGACACGATAACCTTGAAAAGTCCCTTCCCACCCAAACCATTCTGTGATTCCATGACTTCATTACTAATGGGTTTCTTCACACTGCCCAAATGCAAGCCTTCTTCCTGGACCTAGTTTAAAGTCATTGCTACTGAAGAAGGAAAGCAGATTTCTTTGTATGTTTGCTCTCACCCTGCAGTCCCACATCTGTACCCACCAGCTTGTACACCAGCCTCTGCAGAAACATGCCCTGTATCCTAGAGACCTGGATCCCTGTCTTCTTGCTCTTCATATATCCAGAAATTAATTCCCAGAGGACATGGTCCATGATCTTTCTAAGGCTCAAGGTGAGGATGACCTCTATAGCTCTCCACATCCTCCTCTTTCCCTTTCATAACGTGTGTGTAATGCTTGGAGATCCCTGATAGGTGGACAGAGGCCAGACACCATGGGGTTTTTGTAGATGATGGGCAGGAGCCTCACAATAACACCAGAGAGCTCTAGCAGAGCACCAGGGTGAACCTCATCCAGTCTCATGGGTGTAAATGCATTTAAATTCACTGAACAGTCCATAACCTCTTTCTTGCCTCACTGCTGGTTCTTCTCATTCCCAAATGCTGATATTAATGTGCAGAAGCTTGGAGCAAGTCTGACTGATATGAACTAAGGCAAAAAAAAAAAAAAAAGAAAAAAAAAAAAAGACATTAAACCTTTTCCATAATCATCCATTATTAGGCTATTCCTCCACCTAACCACAAACCCACATTTTCCCTGAAAAGCCGTTAAAACACTTCCAACCCCCCTTTTTGTTACTTTTAGCATCCCTGGCCAGCCTGCTCCAGATGGTCTTTAGCCCTTCTGTTTTTACCCCTACGTACCCCAGCCGTGCATTTGAGCTCCTCTTTCATTTTCCCTCCTTATTTCCATTTCTTGTGTGCTCTCTTTTAACAGCACTGTTCACTAAGAAGCATCTTAATTAGCCAAGCAGGCTTTGTGCAGAAATTCCTGATTTTCATGTGCAAAGGGAGGGTTTGTTCCCAAGCACTCAATAAGGTTCCTTGAAAAAAATTACAACCAACAATCAGCCAGCTGTCTTGGACACCTTCTCCCCTCATAGCAACCTTCCAGTTCCCCAACTAAGCTGATGTCAACTCTCTTGAGGTACAGACTCCTCAGTTCACAGCTTGTCTTCTCAAGCCTCTCTCCAGATGCAATCTCACAGCTACGAGAGACCAAACTGCCAGCCCTGACCACAACTGTCCTCTGATCCTCCACATTTATGAGCATCAGGTCAAACACATCAATAGCTGTGGACAGGCATTGATCAAGGACAGCTGGCGAGCTTAGAAGTTCGTGAGAGGAAGACAAGGGTGGTAGGTAAAGACAGGTGACAGATGCTGATGGTACAAGTTTTACTCTTCTAGAAAACTATGTTAGAAACAGGGCCAGACCTGCTTTCACTGGAACTAGACTGGACCTCTTCCAGGTGCCAACCTACCTGCTTGCTAACCACCCTCCACCCCTATTTCCTTCTCTTCCATAAGATGACCCAAGCATGGCAAGGTACCCTGGATTGACTTTATGCCTTGGAGTTTTTGCATGTTTTAGCCACACGAGTTAAAGCCCAGATGGGTTCATCACTCTGGCTCCCCACATGACTGCACAAACATGTGCCAACTCACAGGAGAGGAGTGGGAAGGAGGGGACAGGGACAGGACCCCTCAACTCCTCAGCACCAGCTTGAACTACTAGTTTAGCTACATGTTGTGTCTATCTAGCAAAGAAAATGCAGCCCCAAAAACAGCCCTGTGCTCCCTGGCATGTACCAGCACCATTTCTCCAAACCACACCTGTGAGCTGATGGCAGCATGGGCTGGTCTCCAGCAGCAGTCTGATAGAGCTGCCCTGCTGGGGGAGGGCAGGGATCATCCCCCTGCACTTGGCACTGGTGAGGCCGCACCTTGAATACTGGTTCAGTTTTGGGTCCCTCACTCCCAGAAGGACATTGAGGGGCTGGAGCGTGGCCAGAGAAGGGCAATGGAGCTGGGGAAGGGTCTAGAGCACAAGTCTGGTGAGGAGCAGCTGAAGGACCCGGGCTTGTTGAGCCTGGAGAAGAGGAGGCTGAAGGAAGACCTTCTGACCCTCAGCAACTCCCTGACAGGAGGTTGGAGTCATGTGGTGTTGGGCTCTTCTCTCAAGGAACAAGCGATAGGATGAGAGGAAATGGCCTTGAGTTGCACCAGGGGAGGTTTAGGTTGGACATTAGGAAAAATTTCTTTCCCACAAGGGCTGTCAAGAGCTGGCCCAGGCTGCCCAGGGCATCCCTGGAGGGGTTTCAAAGCCATGGAGATGTAGTGCTGAGGGACATGGTTTAGAGGTGACCTGGCAGTGCTGAGTTAACAGTTGGACTCGATGAACTTAAAGGTGTCTTCCAATTGATTTAGCTACAGGTATGGATGTCAACATACAGATGACATCATCTATATCATGACACTTAGGTTTTGGGACCAGAGGGTAGTTCCTGACCTGTTTTACTTACTATCATAGATATAGTTACAGCTTGAATCCAAGGTCTTGCATTCACCAAAGGTTCAGCTGCAACACTTTAGCCAATGCTTCTGAAAGGTGGGATTTGCAGATGCCCCCTCCCCAAGCACCAGACCAGCTTGTGTTTCTTCAGCTTGGCCAGACATCCAGCCCAGCCTGCCCAGGCACTTAAGTCCTGTAATGAGCACAGGGATGGTTTTTTCCCCTGATACCACGTTGCCTTCCTCTCCCCTTGCTCCAACCAGTGGAAGAGTTGACCATCTCAAGCCTGGCCACCAGCACCATGGGAAGTAGGAAATAAGGTTTTTGACGAACTCAAGCCCAGCAGATCTGAGAGATGCCATCGTGGCTCCGAGCTCAGCTTGCCTTTCTTTCCTAGCAGTGCCCCGTGGAGAGCATTTACTCCAGCTTCCCGCTCCCTCCCCTCGCCTCTTTGTTTTCCTTTCGCTGCTCAGCGGCTGCAGGGGTTTGATCACCTGCGGCGTATTAATTACGATGTGCGGCTCTCCTCCCTCTCCACTAAAAAGCAAAGAAAGAAAGGGTCCCCTTTTAGCTTCTCCCCAGGGACCCGTTTTGTCTACAGGCCTCCAGTTTCCTCAGAGAGCAGCTCTGCCCAGTCCCCTTGTGCATCCCACTTGTACAAAGCCTTCTTTGTGCTGGTGCTGGGCTGCAGCCAGCCCAGGCTGCAAGCACACGCTTATCTTCAAGCAGCAGCAGCGTTACCGGCTTCAGCAAGACGGCTCGCGTATTGAGAGGAGAAAAACATCGAGCTAGGTGTCTGAGCTCCTCCTGTAACCCTCCAGAAATGCCCTGTCCCAGACCATGCTGCAATGAATCACCCCTTCTCTGTGTCTTCCCTCAGGTCAGGTCGTGAACATGAAGCCTCCAGGCAAAGTGATGCGAAGGGGATGGTGCTCCTGCTACTCTGGTTGTCTGCCCTCACTTACTGGCACCAGGCAGAAGGGCCTGCAAGGAACTACTGAAGAGAGTCCAGTGGAGGTCTACAAAGATGCTGAGGGGCTGGAGCATCTCTGTGCCCAGGAAAGGCTGAGAGCCCTGGGGCTGTTCAGCTGGAGAAGAGCAGCCTGAGAGGGGAGCTGAACAATGTTGATCAAAAGCTAAAGAGCCCCCGGGGAGCAAGAGGATGGGGCCAGACTCTTCTCAGTGGTGCCCAGTGACAGGACAAGGGGCAATGGGCACCACTTGGAGCACAGGAGGTTCCACCTGAACATGAGGAAAAACTTCTTTGCTGTGAGGGTGCCAGAGCCTGTGCCAGGCTGGCCAGAGAGGTTGTGGAGTCTCCTTCTCTGTGGAGATTCCAAACCCACCTGGATCCTGCGCTGCTGGGCCCCCTGCTCTGGGTGACCCTGCTGGATGGAGCAGGGGGGTTGGACCAGATGATCTCTAGAGGTCCCTTCCAAACCCCACTATTCTGTGAAGCCTGGCTGCTTGGCCAGGCTCTGGGGGGCTCTTGCCAGCAGAGGATTCCTCAGGGGCTCTCCCCAGTCTCCCAGGGTGATTGTGAAGGAGACAAGGGTAAGGTCTGGGGACTCTGGTAACAGCACAGTGCCAACTCCTTCTGAGATGCAAAGATTCAATTCATCATGTCCAGGTACCTGGAGGGTTTTCATACATTGCAGAGGCAGTTTTCCCCCAAAGGAAGCTATCTAAGCAGAGAAGATCACAAGTGGATTCAAGGGCTGCTCTTAAAAGAGGCAAAACTCACAAGTTGAGCACAGGCTCTTACTGTTCCTCTCTGTGGGTCCCAGAGGGGAAAAGTGTGTGGGAGTACCCTTAAGCTCAAAGGAGACAACACCTGCATGTTATTGTAGTTTCTTTTCTAAGGGGAACACCCTGCTTTGTAATTGCCAGGTTGCCGTTGAGAAGATTTTTGCAGTCACAGTCTGATTTTTTTTCCCCACTGGGCTATTTGCCGGTGGAAATCATCAGCTTAGTGGTGGCAGTCCAGGTTATTTACCCACCTCCAGAACAAGCCTTGAATGCTGATAGGATAAGCCCTTGCCTGTCTTCTTACAGAGAGGTTCCACAGGAGTTTTTTCTGGCTTGTTTTTGCATGCTTGTGTGCCTCCTAGCTCTTCCTCACCCATGCAAGCTTGCTCCTAGTGAGCACCTGTGCATGTCACTGGTGGGTGTTGTAATGCTAGTGGTGTAGGAAAAGGAGCAAAGTTGTCTCTTACAGGTAAGTCTTTTGCAGATGGGGAAACCTTCATCTTCTGTCTCCAGCCAGCACTGCTTGGAGGGGGAGAGAAATCTCTGAAATCTAGGAGGAGAGCAGAAGCAAGGGCTTGAGGGACAGGCCAGCGGCAGACAAAGGCACGGTGAGGACGGGAGGGAGTGAGGAGCTGGTTCTGAGGCTGCCGGCCGGGTTGCCATGGATTTTGTGCTAATTGGCCCCTTCCTTGCTTGGAAGCAGGGGGAAAAGGGAGGGTTTTGAACCTGGAGGAGCTGCCCACATACCTGAGTTATCTCCTGCGACCATCTGTCTAGTAGCTGTGCCAGACTAAAGGGCCAAAATTCACTGGTATAGGATATTTTGGGAAATAAGAAGGTGATGTCTCTGTGCCATGGCATGTTGCTGTGCTCCTGGCTGCAGCTCAGATCTGTCTGTGCTCTCCTGCAGTGCTGCTTGTGTGCTCTGGATCATGCCCCGTTTGCAGGGGAGATTTTCATGAGTAAACAGCAGGGCTGAGATATTTTGGGTGCCCATGTGAGCTATGGGACATCTCCAGACCCCAGACAAACCCCCCAGAGCCCTCCCATTCCCCTGCAATGCAGGCATTAACACTCCCCCCGACGCAAAAACCATCCTACTCAGCTTTCATCTGTCAGCATGTCTCAGGGTGTATGGTCATGAGCACATTCCTCACCTTGACACGTTCTGGATGCTGCTGTTTACCTGGATCAGGGAGGATGGGTCATGTCTTTGCCAAGCTTCCCTTCCTTTGAGTGATTGGTTTTTCTTATTAAGACCTGTTTTTTGAGAACCAGCCACCCTGGTAAAACCAATGTGATGCTGGACATGTGATGCAAACTGGGAAAGCTGCCTTTGCCAACCCAGTGAGGACACTTGCAGTGAAGGACGAGGAGTGGGAGCTGCCATCGAACATTCAGAAAGGCAACCACATCTCAAAGAACTTGGGTTTTGAGACTTTCTTGCACTGTTATAAAAGGATTATAATTTATTAACGTGACTGCCAAAATCCATTAATTGGCCTCAGATATGTAAAGAGATTTCTGGCTGGGGATCAGCTCCCAGGAGAGTGATGTATCCGCTGGCCGTGAGCGTGTGCCACAATGTAAACCCCAGTGCACGTATCTGCACATGCCACAGCGTGCGAGTGGGGGTGTGTGTGCTGCTCTGCGTGTGTGTGGCACACATCTGTGTACCACGGCTGTGTGTGTGCCCTAGACTATGCTGAACTTCGTCACCTGTGTCACACGGACTCGTGTGTGTATACAGGTAATGCGTTCAAAACATCACAGAATGGTTTGGGTTGGAATGGATCTTTAAAGGTCATTTAGTCCAACCCCCCTGCACTCAGCAGGGACACCTCCAAGGTGCCATTGGCTGCTGGGCTGTGAGCACACTGTGCCAGCTCATGCCCAGCTTTTCACCCCCCAACACCCAAAAATCCTTCTCTGTTGGGGTCTTTCCAGCCTTTCATCCCCCAGCCTGTGTTGACACCAGGGCTGCTCCAACCTATGTGCAGGACCTTGCACTTGGCCTTGTTGAACATCATGAGGTTCACATGGCCCTACCTCTCTAATCAAGTCCAGGTTCCTTTGGATGGATTCCATCCCTCAGGTGTATCAACCACACCAATTAACCTGGTGTCATCTGCAAACCTGCTGAGAAAGCACTCAATTCCACTGCCTATGTCACTGATGAAGATATTAAACAGCACTGGTCCCAGTTTGTACTCCGGAGTGACACCATTTGTCACCAGTTACCTGAACATTAAGCTGTGGACCACTACCCTCTGGATGCAACCATCCAACCAATTCCTCATCCACTAAACAGTCTGTCCATCAAATTCATATCCCCACAATTTAGAGAAAAGGATATTGTGTAGCCACCATGTTGAAGACCTCACAGAAGTCCAGATGGATGATATCTATAGCTCTTCCCTTGTCCACTGATATAGTCACTCCATCATAGAAAGCCTAGCCATGGACAAGACTTGCTCTTGGTGAAGCCATGGTGGTTGTCTCGTGTCGCCTCCCTGTCCTCCATGAGCTTCTAGAAGGATCTCTTCCATGATCTTCCAGGGCATGAAGGGAGTTTGCAAACATTAGTGTGCAAACATGTGCATGTGTCTCATCGTGCACTACCTTGAGAACAGGACACGTGGATGTGCAGGGCTGGTACTGTGCACTGGGGTCTCTGCAATGCTCATTTTCATCTTAATTTTCAGGATGTTTCCTTGAAGAGTGATAAGGGACAGAGCTGAGCTCCAGAGCTGAACATGCTGATGCTGTGGGGTGAGTTTGCAAACCAGCCCTGGGAACATGTTACCCTGTGGGCTGTCAGATGGGCCAAGCATGTCTGCAACCTCCAGCCACCTTGTCTCTGCCTGCACGGTCCTCCTGTGACCACAGGAGATGCACAGGGACAGGGGTCAACCCCTCTGCTCCAGGCAGCCCTTGCCAGTGCAGGCAGGAGGATGGAGAAGAGCTGTGCTTGCTGTCCCTGGGGGCAGCTACCGAAGTAGCACCTCCCCAAACAAGAGCCATTGTCAGAAGATGATCCTGGTGGCACATTTCCTTCCTAAATCCTCCTCTCCTCCTCTACACCAGTCTCTCAAGATCTCTTCTTGCATCTCTCCAGCCTCACTCCCCTCCCCAGCCTCCCCTCCACCACCCTTTTTTCTATGAAATACCCTCAGCTGCAGGACTGAGATAAGGGCATACGCTTGAAAAGGATGCAGATGTTCTTCATTCAGTCTTTCATTCCATCTGGCTGCCAGAAACTCCTACTCCAGCCCCTCTGATTGATAGACAGAGGATAGTGCTGGTACCACAGAAAGCTCTGTTTGAGTGAGGAGCTTCTCACTGGCTCGCATTTTGGTTTCTCCTTCCTCCACATCCCAAACAGTCACATATTTGCCTTTCCTTGTAGCATCTCTGTAGAAATAGAGGGGGAGGGAAATGGTCTCAGTTCACCCAACCCATCTGTCCTCGGTATCAGTGTAGATCTCATTAAAAGAGAGGACATAATTAAAGGGGAAATAAATAAAAACTGATGGTCCTGCTTTACTGTTTAGTCATGTTCTCAGGTATTTCTTTGCTCAGCTGTTAGTGCTCATCCTGCACTGGTTGTATCCAAGGGGATCCCACCTCTTGACAGCAGTGGGGTCTGGAGCACTAGAGACAGGCAGACTTCAAGTCTTCAACAGATAGGAGCTGATCATTGCACTGCTCCTCAAGGAGGATGAGGGATGGAGACCCTGCTGCCCTTTTTGGTGGTATATCACTTTCTGGATGGAGCTGGTTCACCACATGTACCTGCCTCAGGATACCTACCAGGCTGGGGCTGTACCCATGCACACACCATTTCCAGAGCTCTTCTGGACACCACCTTCTTTTGTTTGTTTTTTTTCTTTTCCCTGTGTTTTTCATAGTGACTCTTGAGATACTACCTAACTCCTCTGCTGCAAAATCCAGAGCTGTTAAACATGTGGACTGGGCTTAAGACCTACAGACCTGATCTTAGAGGACCTCTGAACTTTTTAAAACCACACCAAAAGCTCCCAACACAGTCAATTCTTGTGGGCAGCTCTTCATACTCTGAAGTTGTGGTGTTCAGGTTCAAAGCCCATAAACCAGAGGTGTAGCTGGTTTGGATCTGCAAGATCCTCTACAGAGAATCACAGAATCACTATGGTTGGAAAAGACCTTAAAGATCATCAGGTCCAACCATTAAAGCCATGGTTCTTCTTCCAGGTCCTGAAGGGTCTTTCCAATAGCCTTTACTGGTCCATGAGTCTGGGCAATGGCAGTGGCTCTCCTTATCATGGCAAGGGCCAAATGAGCACAGGATTTCAATAGGAAAGGATGAAGGCACCCTGCTCTCCTCAAGATCTCATTTTGAGGGTGCATCTGCATTCTGGGCCCCACTTTTAAGCCATCAGTGTTAAGTTTTTCCTGAATGAGATTGGGTTCAATTGCTACAGATGGCCCAACCCTCCATGAATTTCTCTACCCTCTCCTTGAATCTCCATTTCCCCTGGGCTCTGCAGAGGACAATGCAGTAGCCCAGGAGTCAGGAGGTTTCTGAGGGCTGCCAAAGGCTTATGCGTGAGTCCAAACTGGGAGATGTCTCTGTTGCTCATGTTTGGGCCAGTGCCCAGCCACCACGGCCAAGAGCAGCCATTCCCCACTGCACCATCATGTTTTCAGCCCTGGGATAAGATTCATCACACTCTCAGTCCTTCCCAAAAGGTGCCTGAGCTGGGGTGATGAGATGTAGGGAGAAATATGGTCATGCTGGCTATTGAAACTGCAACATCATTTCCAAAGCAAGGAGCTTCCAGTTCAAACGAAAACCAACCCAACCATCCCCTCCCCCACCTCCAGCCTTCTTTCACCCCAGCAAGACAACCTCGACCAGGCACTTTGCTCTGGAAGCAAAGAGAGGAAGGAAAAGGGTTGCAACTCGAGACAAAAACTGCTTTAATTTGGCGTGTAAAGGGTTTTTTTGTCTCCCTATTCCTCGCTTGTCAAAAGAAGAGTGTGTTTCTTCCCCTCACTATTCATATTCCAAGCTCATTTGCTGCAGTGGGAGCTGCGGGGTTGGGAAGCACATCTGCATCGAGATGCAGGCAGGAACTCGGGGCTCCAAATCAATTACTGACCTTCTGCTGCTCCAGAAATTGCTCAGGATGGATTTGCACGTTGGCTGTGAGGATAGAGAGTGGCTCAGCCTCATTTTCTTACTCTCTGCTTCTCTGGCTTTCTCAGAGGCAGAGCTGTGATTTATTTGGTGGATCTGATTAATTATGTCTTGTAAAATTTCCCTCTTTGTCTTGATCTTCCTTCTCTGGGTATCAGTTCTGATTGCTGATGCACAAGCTGGTTTTGGAGTGGTATTTGGGGTTTTTTTTTCCTACAGTGCCTATGAATGATGCTGATTGTGTATCCCTCTGTTTGTCATCCACTCTGTCTTCCCTCCACACAGCTTTGGAACCTCCTGATCCCTGCCAGATTTGACAGAGCAGTCAATCCCAGAGATGTCACTTTCCCACAAATGTTTCTCACATGCTTTTCCATCAGTGTATTTATCAATCAAAGAACGTGCTTGAGACTAACTACATCCATACCACTGAACTAACCCATGCCTGGATTTGTCTTCTGGCACCCCAGCCATATCAAGTGGTCATGAAGGAGGTGAGTATGATAACTGGAGACTCACCTTTCGCCATGTCCTAGGGAGCAAGTGATGAAACCAACAGGAAATCAGTTTAAAACAAGGAACACCAATCAGCTCTCAGCACAGCAGGCATCAGAAAATATCAGGACGCTGGGAAAAGAGAAATAGTTGTGGGCAGCACAGCCATAAACAGATGTTAAAGTCTAGGCTGGGATGTCCTCCCTAGTGTCCCTAACCCTAAGGGTAAGGACTCTGAGGAAGCACTTGAGGACTGGCCCACAGAGAGGTGCTGGGTTCATGAGCTGTCCTTAGAAAGCATCTCTCTGGCCAGCATGGCCTCAAGGGACCATGTTGTGACCCCTGGAGATACTTGTTATGTCCACTACTGCTTGTACCTTCCAGAACCTCTTGGGACTGATGCCCGTCTGCCAAAGGGCTGTAACAAACACATCCCATGGGAGCCAAAGTCTGTCTGGGAAGCAGGGCAGCCGAGGTGGGAAGGCAGAGACATGCCACAGCACCCAGAAGTCCTGCAAGAATAAAGACCTCAGAAAACAGAGGGAACGGGGCTCTCGGGGTGGTGGGGGAGTGACTATCCCCCAGGAGCAGCTCTCTCTCTCCATCTGCATCACACACAGAGCAGAGCTGGGAGCACCTGAGAGCTGAGCATCAGTGTTTGCTGAGCCGTGAACATGGAGAGGCTGGTAGTCATTTGTCTCAGTAAACTGGTTATTAATTCTTCCAGCCAGGAGGGGATATGATCGCATTTCCTTGTTGGTGTCGTGTGTTGGCAGGAGACAAAAAGTCAGAGATGTTGTCTCTTCCTACATTTGGACACCCAGCCAGAGCCAGGCTCTTCTCAACCATCCACCAGGGCACTGAGGAAGCATCTGGGGTGTGCATGATCACTGCCAACACTCAGATCTACCTAAGTCAGAGGCATGAATTTTAATCTTTTCAGGGGAAAAGGACAAAAAAAACCAAAAACCAAACCAAACAAAACAAAACAAAAAAAAAACACAAAAAACAAACAAAAAAAAAACAACACAAAAAAACCCCACAAA